>CAJNIZ010044482.1:48418-58746 GCA_905231905.1 Symbiodinium pilosum
ACAACAACAACAACATCTACTACTAGCTGCTACTGCTACACTACCTGCTACACTAGCTGCTACTACTATGACACCTGTTGCGACATTTCCTACTACTGCTCCTCCTACTGCTGATGTTACTGCTGCTAGGACGCTTCATCCTAGTTGAGTCGCACTGTTGTTCCTACTATGCTCAGTTGAACGGGGATTGCAGGGTGTTTTTGGCTCGGCTGGTGTGTTTATGCTACCATTAACTTAAGGCAATTAGCCGAACAGAGAGCACTACCAGTACAGGTGTTGCGATTCACTCTGAATGCGATCTGTGCTTTCACCAGCTAGAACAGTCAGAATGCATGTCAAGATTGGGGACTGTCATCTCATGAGTGCTGCTGAAGAAGTGTCTTCTAGAAACTAGGTGAAGGATCTCGTAGTCCCCCTACAACAGGAAAGCCCCAAAAGAACATACAACTCCAAATCAGGAACCTCTACTACCACCTCTGAACGTCTGAAGCACGCGAACCTTGAAAAGTCTTTCCAAACCTTGAGCCCCATTCATCGAGGCCTAAGCTGGTTATCTCCCGGAGTTTTTCTCGAGCACTGGAAGGTCTTGCAGTTTTTTGTTAGAGGGGGCGTGGAGATGGAGTCTTTGTAGGCTGGAGGTTCCAAGAATTGTTCAGGAACGCAGATTGATTTCGGGTTCTGTTATTTGAGGGCTGCCACCTCCTGGGTTTGCGAAGTTTTCATGCGGAGGGATGCCATATTGGGATTGCCAGAGCTCGAAAAAACTTGCTGACCTATCCAGAGCTAGCTAAAGTTCTGCCTCAGGAACGACTCAACTTGTCTGGTTGGATGCAGGTTGTTTAGTTTGAGATGAAGCATGTCTGAGTCGCAGCAACGCGTACAAGAACTCGATACGATGCTAGTTTGGAGGGACTCCTGGTTCTTGGATGCAAGTCCAAGCGGGCTTGCACCGGCTCGGCGTAAAATCTGAGAAGCAATCACACCACTGCTTACAGTCGCGCGCAGCCGTGTAGATTCGTACAGTCACATCAGCGACGAGCTTGCCAAATTCACACCCTACAGGTTTTGTCTTCATGCCCGAAAGTCCCTTGAGGACTTGAGGCAAGGCCCCAACATAGCGACCACCCGAGCTAGTAATCCTTCCTCCGATACAAACCTCAAGCCGATCCCGACGCCTTTGGCAGGTGTGGCAGCGAACACCGCCGGGACAGACCGTGCGAAATCTTTGGGGAGTTATTGCAGGCCTTGTGATTAAAGGGGTAACCTTTGTGAGCTTCAGGTGCAGGACGCATGAAGCTCAAGTTCACGGATGATGGATTTACTGCGCTGGGATTTGCGTTGGAGGTGTGCTGCTGCTTTCAACAGCTGAAGCACGCACTTGACAGCTAGAACCATCTTTGACTCGTGAACGATGAGCCAAACATCTCAGGTAATCAAACTTAAAGCAAGCTTTCAACAGAAGTACCACACCACAGCTGAATACCTGCTTCGTGTTTTTGAGGCCGTCACGCCCGTACCACATCAGATCTCATCATGCTTTGAGCCACGTTGAAACTGAAAACTCTGGATTGCCCAGCGCCTGCGAGGCGGACTGGTCCAAGGTAGCTACAGGCGGGCTGGCCTTTACCCAAATTTACGGGCTGGGTATGATGACACATACACTTCCTAGAATTGGGTTGGTTTTGAAGTTAGCTGCAGTAAATTTGTCGATCTGGGTTATTTGCCCAACATTCGCGCAACCTTGATGGCCGGAGTCAGTGCGGCTAGAGTGCACCGAGCACCTTGATGAAGGAGTCTCCTGTAGGTTCCATTCCTGCAAAGCTTTCAAACGACCAGGTTTCGCTTCTTAGAGAACAGCCCCATCTGGGAATCGCCCGCGCCTCAATCTGTGGAGCTTCCGAGAGCATCTGGGGAAGGGTTGAACGCGCATTCTTGTGTAACTCGAAGGAGCTGACGTGTCCACGGCAGGCAGAGACTCTGCCCTCTCACAGGGTGGAAGCCGAAAACAGCGCCAACTCAGAACTCAAAGGAGGCTTCCCCAGAGGCTGCATTGATATTTTTGTAGCCCTGTCCAGGACACTGATTTTGCTTCATTTGCATTTGAATTCCTTGTCGCGCGGACCTGGTGTGCCAGCTGCGGAGTTTTTTGTATGAGCAGCTTACAGTAGCCCTACTCGCAAAGCTTTTGGAAACCGTTCCTGACATGTCAGCCCATTGCGATGACATTCGCCAAGCTTAACTTTCAGAAGCCAAAGCCCTGCATCTTAGTTCTCCTGCGGGTGAAGGCTTTGCAGGTTGCGCATATTGACCCCGAATGAGGACCCAGCTGTTGATTGCGTTTGGCTCGGCATGACTCATGCGAAGCATAGTCCTTACAGTCCACTTGCTGCCACATACTTCCTGAGCATTGGATCGAGTTGCCTGCCCCAGGGCAGCAAAGACGGCCAGCGCGGGCTGCTGCCGCTCTGTGACCTTAAGTTTAGACCCGCAAGCCTGACATACAGAGCTGGGCCTGAAAGGCTAAAGCAGTGCAATAAGCCTCACACCTTCTTCAGGCAGCTTCTTCAAGCACCTCCTTCAAGCCAAGCCTGTATGTAGATGTAGTAACAGTTCCTTCCGCTTGAGGTGGGGAGTTCCTGAGCGTCGGATTGTTATCAGCGGCGACCTGGCCCCACTTTGCAGAGAAGCCCTACGGGGCCTTGCATCCATTATTGTGTGAACATGAACAGAACTTGTGTCTCACCAGTCCTATGTCCAATGTGTCAAGTGTTCTGAGTTTTGTGTGATTGAAGCACGGAGTCTCATTCTGAGAGTCGGGCTGCGAGAGCCTCAGCACCACCCGCATTCTTGTGCGCCTTCACGGTGTGCCAGGCAAGTGGTCTTCGCTTGGCAATCAGGGTGCCATTCGGTCAGCGGCAGGTTCGGGTCTTCATGTCACTTGCCAGGATCCTAGGGAGGGATTTGCTTCTGACTCTCTCCATGTCGATGATGCATGACGCCGCAGAATGGCAAGCAGTTTCAAGAATTCCTTACTTATCGCGCTCTGGCCTTTTCTGCAGGCTAGAGCGTTGCAATTCTTACCAGGACATTCTAAACTTCTGGCACTGTCCTGAAATCTGCGGAACATGGAAAATGATGGACTTCTTTCCCGCTTCTTTGCTGCCAGACGGTACAGCCTCGCAAATCCAAAATATCGTCCCCCCCTGCTCAAAGCTTGCGAGACTAGACGCCAAACCCAAACCTTGAGCGCTGATTCCCTATCCCGAACCCTGGATTGGCGGCCTGCAGATAGTAAAGGATAATGAAAACAAACTCAGACTTGACCTGAATTCATGAAACTTTGAAGGGTTGAGTACCCTTCAACACCTCAGCTTCTTGAAGCTTTCCAAAGTCTGTGCAAGCACTCTCCCGTTGTGGATCCAGGCGCCATGTTTGTGGTCGGCGGTGCTGAGCTGCTCGGTTTGAGTCATAGGGGTTGGAAGACAAAGGATGACAGGCTTTGGGTTTAGCGGTGCGAGGGTTCACGGCTTGAACGTTTCAATTCAAGGCTGCTGGAGGGTTGGAAACATAGAGTTTCAAAGGCATTGGCTCTTGGCTTGCTCTGCCAAGCCATAGTGCAGACTATAGTCCTTCAATTGGGCGGGGATGGCTTCACCAGCACATGATATCTGGCACCAGTCTGAGCACCCCTAGATCCAAGTCTCCTGCCAACGTAGGCATCTACAATAACGCAAGTGATATGCTCCATCAACACTTGCGACGGGCTGCTAGCAGGGATGTCCCAACAGCTTCGTTGTTCTTTGTGAAGAGCATCTCCGCAACAATGCTGCAGATCCTCAGCACGTTTGATTTTGTTCCCCCCGCTGCTTCTGAATCCCAGAGCAATTCTGCTATAGCAAATCTGCTCGCGAACGAGATACATGGTTTCCGACCAGAGCAAGAACTGGCGTAAGATGTGGCTACTGATTGAGATGGCCTTGACATCACCAGCTCTGTGCGCACATCTTTCCAACTCGTGGAGGCCCCTGGAGAGTTGTGAGCTGATAGCCATGATAAGGTTAGACCAGGCCTCAAGCTTAACCGGCTTAACCTCTGTGCCTCGGGAGAGATCACGGAGCCTCAGAGCCCTCGTTGAGGATCGTTGCCTTCGTGGCGCTTCTGGTGCTGGCGATGCTTCGCCCAGAGGAGGTGACCAGAATTGTCGGTTGCCTGGAGGGCCTTCAGGTCCTTGCTTAGCTGAGGGTTTGGAAGCTGCTGGGGTCCTGTCAGTCTTCCTGCAAGATCCTGTGGGGGGTGCTTGCGTTCATGATGCCACAGGGCCAGAAAGCTTTCAGGGCTTTCAGTGGTTCGTGCTAACCCTGCGTACTAAAATGCAGAGAGTATGGTCCAAGATGCTTCGTCACTTCGCCCGCCATTTATGCCAGCGCATATCTGCCCTTTACTGCGTATGTCTTCCTCCGGCTTGAAGCACCTGCGCCCTTGAAGCCCTCAATCCCAAAGCTGCGTACACCCGCGGCACGAGGTCGAAGTGCAACTCGGGCCACCGCCAACCGCAGCCGATCCTGAGGCGGGCTTTGCGAAGCTTTGACAACGCTAATTCGCATCGTGTGAATGCCTACCTGCAGCCAAAGCTTGTCTCCCATGCGAAGGCGCCTCCGCCAGTGTCAGAGCAAGTGCCGGCACCAGGCAAGGAGGTTGTCCAGATGTTGCGAATCTGAGAGGTTCTCACGTCTCCAAACTGCCAGCAAAACCCCACGGATGTAGGACGACTGGCACAGGGCATCATAGTTTGCAAGGACAAGCTTCAACTATCAGTTGCCGCGAGGAAGGATTAGCTGCTTAATCTGGAGGTTTAGGGTGTATGATAACTGCTGCGCGTACTCAGTTGTGCAGCCTGCTGCGTTCTGTTAGCGTAAGTGCCGCAGTGATTTGATTTCCTGCTGGCTTCTTTCCAAGGTGTTCTGACTGACCGTTCAGATAGTATGCCAGGCATGCAAGCAGGTCATGGTCAACAGTTTTCAAGTTGCCAAAGTCAATGTATAGACCCTCATAATGCGAGCGTTGGAGCACGAGGACCTCGGACTCTGAGAGCTCAGGGACTCTCTGCGTAACAGCCTAGGAACCATACTACCAACATACTTCACCCGGAACCCAAGTATCCCATTTATTTGAGATGTGGGGAGAAAAAATCGTTCAGGCATATCCCCGAACAGAGCCCTACCACCTGATTTGTGCACTTGATGCTTGCTACGAAAAGCTCAGCTTCCGGCACCCTGCCAGTGAATCAGTGGTTGCCAAACAGAAAATCCGATGCCATCTTGGATGAGTCCCTTCACGAGTGCTTTCACCCTGGCGGCGGACAGCGCTTCTTTTGGATCTGGACCTAACTGCGCTAAGCCTACTTCTACATCTTCTTTTCTGCAGTTTAGAAGTTAGTGCAGTAGTTCTGAGTCATTAGCAATATGCTATGACCGCCTGACTGAGGTCAATGGAGCAGTTGCAGGGCTTAATCTTTCCACGTTTGACCGTGCTAGACCTGAAACTGCAAGGTCTTTTTTTTGCTAAATGGATTTTAGGTGCCAAACGACTGAAAGCCCTTGTTCTGACCTTGACTAACAGCTCCCAGTTCAAAGAGCCTACAACTGAAAATCTCGAAACGACCAACGCCCAATTCCTCCAGTGAAGCATATGGCGCTTTCTGCGCAAGTGACACGCCTGTCGCAGCCGTTGGCGCTAATTTTGTGGCTCAGGCCGCACATGTTATGCTGTTAATGCGAGTGCGAGTTTGGTCGACAGGAGGGATGCCTCTCGTTTGGGCTCAGCTTTTGCTGCAACTTTTTTTGGGCTTAGGGCGTCTATGGTGTCCGTCTCAAGAGCTGTGGCAGAAATATTGGGAGCTTCTTATTCTTTTATTGGCCTGCATTCAGTCTTAGCAATGGCCAGGATCTCGGGCCTAGAAGATGAGATGACAAAGTACGTCTGTGTCTATATGCAGACTTAAGTGTCACAGTCTGAGAAGATAGGTCTAAGATGGGTTCCAAAGAGATTCATGAAGTCGCGTGAGATGACCTTTTGCAAAGAACTCTCGGCGGAGGGCCATCCTCCTGCAACCAATGCACGTGCACATGCGGCAGAGGTGTGGGCTTTGGATTCCCTAACCTCCTGCGCGAGGATGCAACAGACTGCACAATGAAGTCACGAACAATCCTCAGGAAGACCCAAGAAACTATGCAGCAGATGTCAGACATTGCCTGCACCTCCCATATGAGGGACTTCTTAGGTTTGGGCGCCCGCCTCGGGCTTCCATCCTGAAGGATCCGCCTGGGCAGCCAACCCACAACACTCTAAGCCCAAGGTCTTAAGCGTTTATCGTCATGTTATCTGTTATGTGGTATGGCTTTGAACATCTCTGTGCAGAAGACAGGCTGTCGGCATCTCTTTTCAGAGAATGTTCCGCTAGGAAAGCCCGTCACCTAAACCTCAGAGCAGGTCTTGACCTAGAATTCTCCACTGCAAACGCAGACGGTCTTGTGTGTCCAAGTCTACACGCGGATTTGCCATCTAGCAATCTAGGTTTCCTGAAGGCAGGAAGATACAGAACGCTGCTGTAGGCAAGCCTATCTGTGTTGGTAAACTTGCGCGGGGGCTGCTTTGTGGGTGCTTAACTGAAAGCATGTTGGAGACACCACAAACTCAAGTCCTACGATCCTTTTATGGCTATGATGACAAGCAGGGCCAGAGAGGGCCTGAAAGCTTGACCGGGCGGCTCCTGCCTCTGCGCTGAATCCCAGCTTCTCCGTGCTCTTGAATTGTCACTGAGATCCCCCCTGTCTTCAGTACAAACTCTGATTCGTAGGCTTGGTGCGATGTGTGGATGGAATTTGCTGACAAACTCAGCTGCTCCTTCAGTAGGCTTGAGGACTCGCAGCTAATTGCCGTCGTTGGGCTAGCCAGGTGGAAGACATGCCGGGTACCTGGCCAGATATTCTCGAATTCCATCAAGCAACGCAAGAAGTGACAGGTGCGCCGTACCTACTTTTCGTGAACGAGTTTGAAACATGGTGAGAGGCAAAGCAGTTAAACAGACAAAAGCTATTGGTATCCAGGCTGGAAGTCACTTTTTTAAAGCAGCAACTGAACACATTGACCGACAAAAGCTGTTGCTTTAGTGTCATGCTTGGAATTCAAGATGCTATGTCTCCAATCGGCCAATTATAACGATTAGGAGATTAGGAGAAAGTACCAAGAGCGTGATGCTCCAGACATGCAGGCTGTCACTGGGCCAGGTGTATCTTCATCATGCCGAACTAGCTCTGCACGGTCCGTTTGACATGGTCCTGACCGAGTTCTACGGTAAAAAATGTGAAAGCTGAACATCGCACAGTTTTCATTAGCATCGTGACATTTTCCTTGTCTCATATTGTTTCAGGATTGCCCGTACGAGTTTTAGGCTTGTAGACGGCCTGAGTTCTGGCCACTTCCTGCCAAAATGGAAATTACGTAGTACAGAGCAACCAGGCCGCACAAGGTGGCGGCCAGTCTAACGCAAGCTTTCAGACCTCATGTAGGCGTGATTTCTGCGATGTGACAATTCAGAAGCAACCGCCGGGGTTGTCTCAGCAGATGCGTCTAGTAGCCCCTTAACTTTGATTTCATACTTAGCTGAACTGAAAGCCGAAATTCAGTGAGGGATTCAGGATTCAGATTCCGAAGCTTCAGTGCGGTCTCATCAGCAAAAAGAGGGAGACTGGGCTTGGCCATACGACTCCTCAGCCCTCGGAACAGATCCTGCAGCATGTGTTGCTACCGGTTTTGCATGAGCAGCCTGATAGCATTCAACACCTTACCGATAGCACGCACGTGTTTTTGGGCCGGTAGGGGTCTAAGTTTAGGTGCCTATGATTGTCAGCTGCTTCGAGTCTAGTTTACTCCTTCAGGTTTTACGATGCTCAGTGAGTAGCTGGATGTTGGCGGTGTAACGGCCTAGCCTAGCCCAGGCCTCAGGCGATTTGAGGGCTAGACTCGGCTAGACTCAAGACATTGGAATATGTGCAGACAACGAATCACAGAACATGTCAGTGTGACTCCTGAGAGACAACATCAAAATATGCATACATATTCATAATGTTCAGAAATGCAGCAGAGGCGAATAGACCGACCGCACCAGAAGAAAAAGCGGAGCTTGCAAGATTCCTCGTACTCAAGGAATATTGGTGCCCGGAAGTTCAGGGCTGAGGGCCGCGGGCTGGTCTCGAGGATTGACATCAGAGCATGGCGCTTGGGGTTGAGGGTTCAGCACTCGTGCCTTCAACTAGGCTTTGTTTGAGGCAGGATCCACTTGCAATGACCAGCCGAAAGTCTTAGATGCTAGCAAGCGATCGCTTCTCTGGGGATGATGCGCAAGGTGATCCCCACCTTACTTCGTGTTCTCCATTTTAGCACAAACTGCAAACCCTACGAAAGCCGTGTTTGCATCAGCAATCGACGCCTGTAGTGAGCCAGCGGAATGCTTGGAGCAGTCCTGCTCGTTGAAAAAGGAACTACGCTCCTCCATCAGCCGCAGGAGCCCTGCACCTGGCTGAACCCTGGCTCCAATTACCAAACCCTGATCGAAAGCGAGCTTGCTGACTTGCCTCGGTACCTTCTCGGTTTGTTAATGTCAGGCCAAACTCAGGCAAGTCATCTCAAGTAATCTCAATCGCAATATTCGAAATCTCGTCATCCCTTGGTCCTTTGCTCCAGGCAGCTGCATCAGCAGCGGGGAGAGCGGCCGCAGCGGTGGAGATGCCAACCCCGCCTGCAGCAAGGCACTGGGGACGGGTCAAAATTACATACTTCAGAAAGAAAAGCTGGAACTTCACCTGTAGGCAGTTCTGCCAGCCTGGAACTCGATTGCAATGGACTTACAGAGCAATCAGATTATACCACAATTCGCAGAGCTCCGTTGGCCGCTGTGTCGTGAGATGAATTCGTTAATCGCACCCAGAGAGGCGGAATGGTTCCCTGCTGCTGCGGTCGGCGTCCGGCACGAGCACACGAGTTCCATCAGAGCGTGCATACGAAAAGGTGGGAATGTTGCTAGATTGCAAGGACGTTCAGGGTGGCAGTCAGGCTTTCAGCGTTCACATGCCGGAATCTTGTAGGTTTGAAGATTCCCAGTCCCGAATGAAAGAGCCGGCTAAAGCAAGGCGTCCTTCTTTGGTGATGTGCGCTATTTGGTAGTTAGGTGGCAGACTGCATGCCTCAGGAGATGGTCTCAACTGCGGGATCTTTCTGTGCACTGATTCTCACACTGAGACATGGAAGAGATGTGCCATGATGTGTCTCATATCTGTTCGGCGTCTTTTCAGCATCTGTTTTGCCTCGGCTTCTTATGCAGTTTCGGAAGCATGCCCATTTCTGGAAGGCCTCAGAGCCCGCCATAGATCCTGCCTGGCGCTTCGAACCCTGGCTGGTGGGTGGCGAGGCCAGGAACAGGAACGCAAAGAGGCGCTTTTCGTACACAGGCTTGATTTAACGGAACTGGAGGCAGCAGCTCAGCTACCGTAGAGAGAAGGGGATTCTTTGTTTGTTGCAGCAGGCAGGCAACGATAGTTAAATCTCGATGAGCTTGGCACAGGTCCCCCGTGTTGACTGCGCCAGCGAGGCGCCGCTTTAAACTGGTCAAGTCGTACTTCAATTCCAGGTACTGTAAGCTTGGACGGTGGGAGGGCATCAGCATTCTAGCTGCATGTAGACTCTGTAGGATGTATCGTGCAGGGTCGTCATTTTTTCACTGCAGGTAAGCAGACTGAAGCTGTTGCCCGGCGCACATCAGCTTCTAACTCGAGGTTGATGGATGGTACTTTGGATGGGCTGGGGGCTGCTTGGGTTGAAAGAGTTCAGGAGGTCAAGTTGTACAAAGTCCAGGAGAAAGCTTGCAGTCACCTCAGCCTGTGCTACCTGCTGACACTCCTGCGAGCGTGTGTCACGACAATGGACGCTTGCCCGCTATTATGTTTCCAGCCTTGCTCGTACTCAACCAAATATGGTTGTTACAACCCTAAATATTTGAAGCCCTCAAAGCTGAAAGCTCAGCTAGTAAGTATGAGGCAGGCTTTCAAGAAGCACTGGGCTATGTCCGCCGACGGGTGCCTCAGCTTCATTCAGTGGCTCCGCAACAAACATTTGGGACATTTTGGAGCAGTTCAGGCCTGCGGCTATGCTTGGATTCCCTTCGGGGATCATCCGATAAAATTGGAACGATACAGAGAAGATTAGCATGGCCCCTGCGCAAGGATGACACGCACAAATCGAGAAGTGTACCAAGTTTTTGTTACAGGACAGCA
>CAJNIZ010044482.1:58846-71157 GCA_905231905.1 Symbiodinium pilosum
AATCGAGAAGTGTACCAAGTTTTTGTTACAGGACAGCACATGATTTGCGGCTCATTGGAGTGCACCCCTCTCATGAGCTCCTTTTCTCAGGAGATGCGTGGCGATGCAAGGGTTGTTCTAGAGTGCTTCGGCTCCATCATGCCATCAGAGGAATCGCCATGCATTGGCACAGAGGTTGCCGCTAGAATCTTATAGTCATGCGCTAGCGCGCTGTAATCGTATAGCAAAAAAAAGCGGCTATGCTTGTACTTTGTTTGAGGCTTTGAGCTGTGGCAGACTGGCCCTTTTCGCTGAACCTATACCAGCCAAACAGGTTTGTGGTCCTGTGTGTTCGTTCGTTCTAAGATGTTCCAAACCTCCTCAAGACAAAAGCTCACATGCACACTGCCGTCACTTGGCGGACGTGAACCACCACGAAGTAGGCTTTTAGATGCTTTGAGCTCATCCCTGCGTAGTTATCAAGACTTCCGTCTGGATTTCCACGACGAGACCCTTTGCTTTCCAGTATACCAATTTCGGTCTACAGGTAAATCCAGGCCCTGTGCACTTTGCAGGTGCCGGTGATTCTCTTGAATTTGAACGTGATGCCGGCCATGCCAGCACCCCAGCAGCGGCCATTGGCGCGTTCATTGCCGGTTGCAAAACCTGGAAGCACAAAAGGGTTAACGCAGCCGTGGCAGGGCTGCTACCATTCAATGCGTGTGTGTGCGCGATCGTTCCACGTGCAATTAGAAGGCGAAGCCTGATTGCTGCAGCGATGGCCAACCATCCCCAGGTTGTGGCCAGCCGACGCAGTGTCGCAGCACATCAAGATACAGTCTGGAGAAATGTTTACCCAATTCGCAGAAGCTACAGAACTCTGAAATCCCTCCACTCTCCTGAAACTTTCAAGGTTAAAGCTAGCTTCCAAAACTGTGAGGAGCAAGTGGGATGTTGGCTATCTCCGCTCGGGACTCATCGTGTTCCCTGGGATGGAGTGTGCAAGGCTGCAGCATCAGCGGTGTAGTAGCAAGTCTTGCCTTTTCACCATTGAAATACAGATCCGTTTTGAGTGCAAAATAGGGAGAGGCAACGTTTCTCCACGAACGGATATGTGCAGCCATCGCTTAAGGCCGGCATACCAACGAATGGCCTGGCATGAACGTGTTGAGATCTTCAGGCCTGCTTACCCGTACAAGCTGCATCTTCAATAGGGACTTGGGCGTTTGGGTTTGTATTCACAGAAATTTGGGGCTGCCACGAGGCTGTTTCAGGGCAATTTTTCGATTACCCTACAAAAACCTCGTTCTCATTGAGCTGGTCTGTTCCTTGGGCATATGCTTGCATTCCTCTTATGGCGAATGCACACCATGAGCGACAAACTTCCACAGGAAGGAGACAGCACCCACTCTCGCACTGCTCCTCAATGTGCGTCACTTTACTTACCGTCCAATTTTCTGAAACAGCGCCTGAACAACGAAAGGAAAGTCTCGAACCCCCAAGGCTTTGACTGAGCAACTGTAATTATGCTTTCATTTGATTTGGGGAAGACATCTCAATCTGGCGTGAAGTGCCTTATTCAGCTCAACGCATCAGGATTTGTTAAACCGCGTCTGCCCTGAACATCATCAAATCAAGCCAGCAAGATGTCTCTTCTGTGCATGTTTCCAGATAGGCTCCTCTTTCAGCAGAAGCAGGAGGACATGAAGCCTCCGCAAAGCACTGACGGATCTGAGCATTTAATAAGGAGCTGCATGATCCCAGTCGGAATTCCTGCCAGGGGGCGAGAACCGCTATCTGTACTACGTTCCGGACTCCTGTGCTTGTCCGCAGTTTGCCGCGCATGGTTTGGGTGGAGTCTAGATCTGCATTGCATATTGCTGGTGAAGGGCTCCGAGCAAATCTTCTGGAAGGATAATAACGACAAACCTGAGGGCAACGCAACTTCAAGACGCATGCCAGGACTGTCCTTCCCTTTCTTGTGCTCGATTGAGGGCTGCTTCTGTAATTAGTTTCCCACACGAAGACTACAGAGGCAAAAGACCTCAAGGCTTGTGAGGTGTGCAGACCATGATTCTCACAAGTTGTGGCTTTGCGCGCGGAACCATGAACCAGAAGCGCAGTTAGACTTTGAGTCAATGCAGGCCAAGAATCTTGATTGTACAGAACTATCCTGGTCCCGGTGAAATCTCCTGCTTATCTGCAGGAGCAGTCGGATCGCGACATGACAGCATTCTCGACCGCTCCGCGCCATGCCAGCTTGATTCCAAGACAGGGTCGGCAGGAATTCTTGGCGCGATTGCCATGTGCAAGGCACACCCTAGCAGACGTCATACATTTTGAGTGGTCGGTATGACCCTTCACAGAGCCAGCGGCATTGGCCTCGGTTGTCATTCAGTTGAAAGTTCAGCACATGTCTTCAGCAGTGGTGCTTCACC
This sequence comes from Symbiodinium pilosum, assembly GCA_905231905.1. NCBI lineage: Eukaryota > Dinophyceae > Suessiales > Symbiodiniaceae > Symbiodinium > Symbiodinium pilosum. The sequence goes on from CAJNIZ010044482.1 coordinate 61,264, forward strand.
AAAATTAATAAGTTCATCTGAGAAGTTTGAGGCCCTTACAAGGTCCTGAGGCCGAGCCCCGCAAACATTCAATTCTGATCTCAGCTGTTTTGAATCCTTACTCCCAGGTTCGGACATGCGATTGTCCTTCGATGGCTTCTTGCAAGCTGCCAAGCAGGACAGCCGTTTCTGATCATTTCCATGCAGACCAAGAACATGCTGTTCATGAAGTCAATTGCTTGGCTTTTGGGCATGATGCTTGAAGGGTTTTTTCCGGTCGAGCATGGGGGCTACATGGGGGGGCAGGTTGTGTAGCGCACAGACAAAGATCTTGTCTTCGTTGAGTCTGGGCAAAGACTTAAGGTTCTGACTCGTTATTGCTATCCATTTGAGATCAGGGGTCAATCTGCACACTTACGCATCAGGTAGCTACAAGCTCGTCAGCTGCTTGCAGCAAGGTCTTTGTACGCTGACCAAGACTCTTCCACACACATGCTGGACTTCGCAAGAGATCAGGATCCAAATGGCCGATACTACCTCCAGGCTCCACTGGTTCTGTGCGAAGCTCAGCCGTGCCTTTTGTTGTTCTGTGAGCTAAACTTTGCAGCCTTCCCTTTCACCCTCAGGCTGGCTGTAAAGCTCGAAAGCTCCTCAAAAACTCCACTTTGAACTGAGCAAAGCAGCTCTAAAAGGCGTTGAAGATGCCAAGCCTTCGAGGCGCCAGCCCACAGACAACGGCTTGGCGGAGACTTGGTCCCCTGGCATCGACGAAGAACTGCGGAAGGACTGCCAGGGCGTTTGTCAGCTTGCCAGCTGCTGTTCGAGCCTTCAAGAATTCATTGGATAGCCTTCTGAATTGCAGATTCCTATACGCAGCCCTGTAGGTTCACATGAAGGATTTGGGCTGATTGCGGCCTTTCGAACATGATTGTGCTTCCCATGACAAGACAAGGACAAGATAAAGCTTTGAACCCTGGAATTCCTTCCAGGCTTACAGGCTCTCAAGCTGAAGCATTCTCAGACAGGATTGCGAGCAGCGCGTGAACCGCGGTCGCCTGGAAGCCTTGCAGGCTGAACAGGGGCGGTATGAGGACCGAATGCTACTCCCCATTCGCGCCGTTTCTGCAAGTCTGTACTAGAATAATCTAACGCCCAGCGCTCCTGTCAAGACTGTTTCGCTATATCAGAATGCCTTTGGCATGTAGAAATCCGCCTGCATCGATCTGATTAGGCAGATTGAGCCTTTCACGCTTACCAAATTCGTATTGCAGGTTTCCCAGACAGACCGCGGGACCTGTAGAGTAGTGTAAGACCAGGCTTGAAAGCCAGAAATGAAATGGGTGAAATGATGTTGCAATGATTTCGAAGATGAAAACCCATGAAGGCCTGGGCTGTTGCATCATGTCTCCGCAACGGCTCCAGGCGGCGGGCGGCTTTGGATTCTGGTCACGCTCCCAACTCTTCGTTGGGCCGTCGGAAAGCCCCTTGGCAGCGAAGCAAAGTTCTGTCAGAGAAGTGTCGAGTTTGCAGTTGAAAAATAGGCGCCTGGCCTGTGCTGGGGTTTAATTACGAACGACAAAGCTTTCAAGACTCTCTGTTCTCTGTGTCTTCATGGCTCCAATGGTATGCGACAGAGGAGTCAGCACGAGCAGCACTTGTCAGGTCTCAGGAGTGTACTATTGCTTTTCAGTCAAAGCAACAGACGTGAACTCGCGCCTCCAAAAGTGCTTGGAGGTGATGGAAGTGGCTCACCCTCAAGGTCTTACAGGCTTCAATTTTGGGAGAACACGGTGAACACGGATTCATTTTTTTTGCTAGGGCTGTATGGTGTGGGGATAGCTTCTGAAAGTGCCACTTCCTCTGGATTTCAGCAACAGCAATGTCCACACCCATCTGTCCTATGATATACGATCCTCGAACACCAGCTGTCTCGCACCCCACAATTCCGTGCAAGCTTCAGCTATAGCTGCAAGAGCCCCCATCACGCATTAAGGCTTGTCACCGGTGCACTATGACCAGTATGCCGCAGCCTCGGGTGAGTCTTCGCCTTAACACGGTCAGAGGAAACCTCGGTCATCCCGGCGAGCTGAGAGCTCCTTTCAGGGCATTAAGGTCCTGCGAGAAAGACTTGGGGTGGTATGAGGCTTGGTAGTTCCTCGCATAGAAGATGTGTCAGCTTATCTATCTGCTTCTAGTGCTCGGCCAAGGACAACATCTACATGCAGGCTTGGCATGAGACCGCAAGTCGGGTCACCGCTTACCATAGGAGACGCTGCTGTGCAGTCTGAGCGTATGGCCTCTGGGCTACGAAGCGCTTTGAAACATTTGAAGTGCATTCCGGCTAGATGCAATTGCGTCATCCAGGCGCTGTTGTCTTTGCGATATCGGGCGATGTACGGATTCCCCAGCAATTGTGTGCTAGAGTTCGGATTGCAGGTCCTGGTATGCAAGAGCTTTTTTCGCATACTCATAGTGACAACTGACTCTGGACCCTCTACTGTAAAGCGCACAACAAGTTTACTTAGATAGTGACTATGCCTATGCAGGTGGAAGGTGAGAAGCATTTTCTCCTCTTCGACCCTCGTGCAGCAGAGGGGCCCGCGCGCCCAGAGAGGAAACTGTTTTGGGGATTGCATGGGGGCTTGGGATCAATTATTGGGTGGTTTTTGCATCCCACTCGTCAACCTGGGAGGAGCTACGAGCTCACGTGTCCGCTACTCATCTAATTGGTGTTCACTCCCGGCTTCGCATATGCATCTTTACATGACAGATCTTTAAAGCCAACCTGCTCTCCAAGCGCTCGTGATACATCCGCCTTGGATGCCTTCATAGGTTTTGAACCATCTTTGAACTTGCACCAAGCTGCCACTACTCCCAGCTACCACCCAAACTCCTGAGGAGACCCGCAAAGCGCTGCAGAGTCAAAGGTTTTGGCATGAATGCAGGCTTTATGCCTTCCCCGTCTCACATCCCTATGACGAGTACGCCATGGCCTGCGTCTCAAAGACGTTCCTGCTGTTCAAGAGCTTTCTGATGATGTGCGCAGGTTTCTGCTCTAGTTCGTTCGCTGGTTTTCTTACTGCAGAGAGTAAGTAGCTGCTCTCCTTGCTTCCAGGTTGACCTGCAGAACGTGGACACGAAGAGCTTCCCTCTTGCAAGAAATGTTGCGCTGGCATGGTTGAGACATACGCGCTCATTCCGATGGGTTTGTGTGTGCAGGTTTGAATTGTTTCAGGGTGTTCGAGGTTTGTCAGCTCATGGGACTCGTGCATGGCTATGGGATCATAGGCTTTCGCTTGCACTCGTCAGTCCAAAAGTTGCTGGGTGGTAGTTGTCAGTCATAAGTGGCCCTTGAGTGGCGGGATTGAATATCCTATAGACTATTTACGCCCCAGCAAGCCTCTTCTTGCAAAAGTGTCAAAAGCCTGCACATGAAATTCTAGGACCTTCGTCCCCACATCTGTCCACCATGATGTCCATATACCCAATGGTTGAAGTGCACAGACCACTACCGTCAGGTGCTCGAGAAGCGGGGCGCGGCCGCTTTCCCTGCACACTCACGCGGGCCGTAGGCTTTAATGACGTCAGATTAATGTTGGCAGTTCAGGTCTGTAACGCTTCATGAATACGGGGGCTGGGGGCCAGAGCACATGAATGGGGGATTTCCAGCAGAGTTTACAAGGGTCTTGCCCCAGCCAAGTGCCAATGTGCCTACAGATTTGGATGCAGCTCTCAGCAAAGTTGGTCTTAAGTGTGATGGCAAAACGCTGTGTCTCGAGAGGGGGCCCCAGCATCCACTTCCTTATGCCAAGCATGCAACAAGTTCCAGAGACACGGGGCTTGCTGTAGCTTGACGGAGGCAGGATTCCGCGGAAATAAGTGTTGTGGTTGTAGGACATGGAGTGGCAGTAGCTCGAGCCAAGCGAGATTCCAACATCTGTAATGGCCTTTGCAAAGCTAAGAACCCGAATCCGTGTAAGCATCTAAGCTCTCGAACCAGATGGTTTCCCCAGGTTGCCACCTTGAGGCCGGGAGAGGCGCTTTTCATTCCCACGCACCGGCCTCGGATGAATGAAAACTGAAAGCACGAGGATTCTGAGTAGGAGCGTTGTTATCACAACGCGCTCAGCGACGAGGGATCAGGGCTCGTGATGCCCAGATTTGGGGTTGGGGCCAGGAGTTCAGGGACTTCACAGCCAGGCAGATGCAGGTCTCACTCTAATGCAAGCCACTGCCAAGCCTAAAGAGTAAGGTCTATTCCATTGTTGCCGAGGCACTGGTGGCACCATGTCCAGGGCACCGCTGCGTGCGCTTTGGCTTGCAGTTGGTGCCTACGAAGGTTTTGGCTTCGAGCTGCATTTAAGCTCTTAGACCTTGAGCGAATTCTTGCGTTGAACGCTTCCAGAGGTTGTGCTGAAGCCTTTGAGGGTATACCGGTCTAAGTTGTAAACGGCTTCAGCAGCTTCGGCACGAGGTCAAAATGGTTCAGGCGAGGCCTTAAGGGGCTCAAAGTAAGCGTTGGCCACAGTTTCAGGCCCGGGATTCTTGCAGTCTGAGTCCGAGCTGGGAATCTTGACAGGCCATCAACTGCGATGCGGCTCTTTGGGTTTGGGAAGTCCACTAGCCTAACCATCCCAGCGCAAGACTCTGCAACGCTAGGTAAGTGTGAGCCCAATTCTGCAAACCAGAACCTGCAAGCCAACCATTACACCCCAAGACCCTGGATCGTTGAACTGTAGTACGAAGCACTTAGCTTCCAAGGTGGCTCTTGGAGCATCAGCGTGAATTTCTGGTTTGCCATTCACAAGGTGCCAAGGGAGAATGTGTTTCTTTGAGATGCAGGATTATTGAAGGCAAGGTGCTCAGCGGTGTGAAGAGGCTTCTCAGGAGGGAGGAGTCGAGCATTGCCAAGCCTTTACTTTTCCGCCTGCTGCAGGCATTCAAGCTGTCGGCCTTCAGAATCTCTCGACCTCACTCCACCCAAGGATTTTTTCGGGGGGGCTCCTGTGATCCCAAGAGAGTTCATTGACATCTGTTCCCTGGCGACTCTTCGATTTGCAAGCCCTGCTCGCCCTAAGTAGACATGCGTTGGCAAGAGGAAAAACATTTGGAAGCAACACCAGACAGCTTAATGTCAGTCGATTTGACAAGGGCTCGCGTGCAGTCAAGAGCTTAAGCCAACCTACAGTTGCCTTCCCTCTGCTGCAAGGAGGGGGCTTGGACCTGATTGGAAAAGTTGTCAGTCCAAGTCAGTAAGCATCTGAGCGCTTGAAATCGACGTTTTGATGTTACATTTTCTGCAAGGATCAGCGACGTCGTACCCTTTGAGAATAGCGCTGGCATGCTTAAGTCTGCATTGAAGGTATCATGAGCAGTGGCCAATTGAGACAGTGGCTCGGCCACCTACCTGCGACGGCTTTCCACAGAACGACGTGATCACATCGCACAGTTGAGTGACGAGGATCTCGTCGGCTGTAACGATGCTGTGGCTATGCTACGCTGATGCCATCATAAGCTGCCAAGGTCCTTTTCGACATTGGAACATTGCATGAATGCAAACAGCATCAATGTAAGGTGCTTTCGATGGGGTAGTTGCAATTCGTCTGGTTTTGCAGGGTCCAAAGAGCAACCAACCACAGAAGGCCTCACACAGAAACACCAATTTTTTCTATGGATTCCGAGTCCTCTTCGGGAGCCCAATAGCTGCATTTGAGCCGAAGGTGTTAATGGAGTCCCCACATCCATTCCCGCAGCACTTGGAGCTGGAGCGGGAGCCTGAGCCATTTGTCAAACAAAAAGCTTTGAGGAGCTTCAGACGTCTGATGGCTATGTTTTTCAAGTCCCCAGGCTCAGGCTTTGGTGCACACGTCTCCATGTGACTGCTGGCTCACACAGTTGCGTTCTCTGTTTCAGTTTACTCATATACAACCTCCAGTTCTGCCTTAGCTTTCCAAGTGGCAGCTGCTCTTGGTTTTATTGTTGGATGATGCTGGCTAGAAGTCAAAGCGAAAGCAAGCAGTTCTCTCAGAGAACTCTGGATGCTCTAGTTGTCGACAAGGAAATGATATCAAATAGAATGTGAATGCCCGTGACATGCTAGTTGCTTGGATTGGTGCAATGCGTTTGACACAAGCATTCTAAATCAAATAGCACTTCCGTTGCGAAGAACTACTGCAGATCACAATGCCCCAACAAGTCTGTTATGCTGATGCAACAATGCAACAACCATCCATGCGACAGCAATGCTAGATCTTGCCCTTGACTAGAAAGGCCCAAGCCATACACTGCATTGAAGCCCGTCAGCATTCCCACAGCTTCGCATCGCCTAGCCCAGGACAGCTGGAAGACAAAGCTTAAGCCTTGAACCTGTGAAGTCTGTGGACCTTTGCAGGCTAGCACGGCATGTGGAACTGCTGCTATCTGCCGGAAGCTTAGTTCTGCGCAAACCTGCTAGCGCAGCTGAAGCAATACTGTAGGGACCAGCCAAAGACTAGGCTTGTGTTTGGACGAGTGTTTATGAACGGGGTGGACGTCCAGGTTTCCCTGTGAATTTGCCATTTGCTAACTTCCTGGAAAAAGCCTCCAGTTCAACCTAGAAACAAAACAGAGTTTACTCAGTCACGTGGCTTCCATGAAGAGGACCGCCATTGCACCTCCTTTTGCATGTTTCAGGATGTGGGCGGAAGTGCCTCTGTCGGTGTCCTGGCGAGAGACCTGCGTAAGGCCGCCATGCAGGGTAGGCTTGCATGATGTATTCAAGTTTTTTGGGGGATCAATAAAGAGCTTCGTTTGACAGAAGTAGTGAACAACTCCAAAGAGTCGGCCGAAATGCAAATGACCTCCGGCATCCTCCAACCTAGTCTCCTCAAGTGCCAGCTGCGAAGGCCCCACGAGACCCTGAGCAGTTCTGAAAACCTGTTTGCTAAGGCTCGTAAGACCTTTCAAGTCTTCACTGAGAGCGAACATGTCCTATTCCTTGAGATGTGAAGTTAAGCATCATGCGTGGTTTCGGGTTTTGAGGTGGTAGCTGAACAGCCAACCTTTCCGGGCAAGAATCTCTCATAAAGTCACAAGTCGCAAGTAGGCATGCTGTGGGCTCCAAGCTGGTTAGCCCAAGCCCCAATTCCTTCAACTCTGAAGTCTGAAGCTGTAGCTTGTGAATTGCAGCCTATGCAGCCTCTAAGCCTGAATCCCACGATCTCCACGTCCGTTGTGTTGCAACAACTCTTCTGCTAGGATGCTGAGAACGCGGAGCCCAAGGATATGGATGAGGTGCAACAGCTACCTTCTAGACCTTGAGATGTATTTGGCGGGTCTGGTGGCAACTTGGAAAGCTGGCTCTCCGTGGCGCACTTGATTGGGTGCTGTAACTTGTGAGGCGCAGATAAATTGTCCAGGTCCTTGGTATCTGTGAGCGCCTGGGCAGGCCTTCTTTGCCGTGCGGCTCTTTCTTCTCGACCGCTTGGCAGCTCTCCTGGGAGCGGGCAACGCCTGAAGCTGAGCTTCCTTGCACACCATGTTCAACCCCTGGTTCTCTGCTATGGATGCCCACGAAGATCCAATGTCCAGTCCCATGACCCCTACGCCCAGACCTATTCACAAGTATGGCTGTGTCGAGGTCAGGATCCTCGCAGCCTTCCTTGTTATTGAGACTTTGGGGTCGCAATTCTTGTGCTGGATGTTGGAGATGTTAAGCGTGCTAACATCACAGGCAGTACGCGTATCCGGTTTACCATCCTCAAAGCTGTCGTCGTTTTTGACGCCCAGCATCTCAACATTGCCGACAGTTACTGACATGGTGCATGAGTCTCACACAGCCCACTTCACAACGTGAAGCCACCTGCGCTACACCCTGAAGATGGAAGAGAAAGCAACCCCAGTTGACTTGGGTAAAATGCTCACAGCTCAATTGCTATAGCTTCAAACTGCGGTTCACCTCATTGTACCACCTGACCATCGTGTTTTAGCGGACAATCGGATACCCTTGGAATCCGAAAAGCGGAAAGCCTCAGCACATCAGCCCCGCCTTGAAACTCGTGCTTTGGAGTCTTACATCCTGGACGGTGCGCCCCTGAAGCCTTACAAAATTCTACGCATCCCTCAAGGTTGCGGCCTTCCTCAGCGAGCACTTCCCACCTGAGCGTTTTCAGCGGAGCGTTGTCGCCAAAGCCTTGCGTGCATAGCTGAAAAGCTGCATGAAGTCGGGCAGCCGGGCAGTAGTTCGTCAACGTCCATCCAAGATTTGGGAGTCCTCTAGGAGGGATTCAGAAGACCCAAACATTGAGGTCAAACTGGGGTTCACTACTCTAGTAGGCAACTCTTGCAAATCATGCCTGTTTCAGCTTTGCGCATGTCAATTCGTGTCGAAAGCAGACCCACGATACTCCACGCAGATCTAGCTGCTGCGATCCCACCCGTTTCGCATTCTCAGCATCCACCCCACCAGGACGGATGCAAACCAAACTGACACAGTTTTGAAAGCATCCAACTTATACGTAAAGGATTTGTTGAGATTGCAGCCTTCACCAGCATCCTGAAAAGTCCAAGAACCACAGGGCCCTTCAGGCCTTCTGAGTCTGTTCACGAGCCCTTATTGTCCAGTAGCCTGAAATGATTCTGACAGGCGGTTACCGCTGCCAAAGATTCATTTATCAATCCAAAACCATCCTAAACCTGCGACGCCCAGCCCAAACCCCTGCAAGCCAAGCCCGGCCTAAGCGAAAGCCGGAGCTGATAAGCTTCGAAACTTGATATCCCAAGTGGCAATCCTCTGAGCCCAAACATCCCGCGGCCTGAAGAAGGTGTCCTGCTAGCTTTCATCCCGCCAGCTGTCGGCCCGAAGTTGCCAAACCTGGGGAGCTTCTGTTGAAACACCATGGCCAGAAGCTTGGTATGCCTTGTAGCGCTCTGCAGAACAGCCGAGAGACGCTGGCAGACATGGTGGTGATGGTGGATTCGATGGTACTAGTTGTGTTTAGCAGTTGTTCGGTGGCTTTGCGTTGGTTGCGTGCTGGATAGTTTTGGCTTCAGCCCTCGTGTCAAACTCAGGGACGCCCTGAAGTCAAAGTTGTGAAGGCCTAGCAGCTCTGAGAAACAGAATCCACGATTCCTCGAGCACAATTGAATTGGGAATATTTTCCAGTGAGCTACAAGTAACGAGCGGGAGCTGGGGAGACCAAGTTGCGGAGCGCTGCTGAGCGTGAAGCACCGAGTACTTGCTTGCTCGTGCGTGAAACAGGCTGAAGCTTCTGTTACTAGTACGATGATACTCAAGTCCGCTTGGCTGAGGCATCCCCTTTGCGCTCTGTGGCCGGCAGAAGTGCAGTGGCTCCCAGTTTTCAGCGTCGGTTCGATGTCGAAAGTTCACGTCGTGGCACGGACAGTTGGTTGTGTGTTTGGATGATTTGTAGCGCAACATCATACAAGATCTGTCAGCAACCACATGGTAGCATATTGGGGTGTATATGACGGGAACCCCTAATTCAAACTACCATATCATAGTTTTTCCCAAAGACGGGCCCTTTTCTGAAAAGTAGGTGAGATATACGTGCCGTTGTACATCTGTATAGGTGTGATAGGGATTGTGCACGGGTCCCGATCAAGGATGCTATGAGGATCATTTTTGAAAGCGTGCACATGACTTGAATTCCAACTTCATACTTCGTCGTTGTTGCACGTCATTTTGACATTGGGTGTTCAGTTTGCAGGCACGCCTCCAAGCCCTAAAGCACAACGCAATCCGTGTCAAGATCTCTGCTGGACTACCGGCACCAATTACAGAACTCCTATAGAAAGCCTGTCTAACCTCTATTCATTCATCTTTTATTCTATACAGTCTATACATATGGGTGGTTGTCAAAATCATGGTCCCTTTTTGGGTACCCTAAATATTTGGTGCCGTATTATAATATGGAC
>CAJNIZ010044482.1:72735-94040 GCA_905231905.1 Symbiodinium pilosum
AAAGGATTACACTTTTTCGCTAAAGTTGGCCAAATCCCAGAAAGCGAATTTTGAATACCCGCCAGATGATTTCGGGGGCTTCGCGTGGTCCAAATCCTGTGTGCCCTCCTGAACCCTCCATGATGTCCATGTCCCAGCATCCCGCAGCCTCATGCAGGACCCCGAAGACGCCGCGCACGCCGAAGACACCAAAGACGCCGAACAGTGCGTCCAGTCCTTGGACACTGGCTTCTAGGCCTAGGCTTGCTGCCGCAGATTTGAAGGTGTAAAATTTGGCGGGGATTTTTTAAGGGCCTGGAATTTCAGCAGTTTGGGCCAGTTTGGGTTTGGTTTTGGTGTGCACGCTGGACCTTTGAGCCTCAAGCCGATACGTCCGATACGTCCACATCATTCCCCATAAAAGGCCATCAGAGGTTTCCTGTGCTGGGCAGAATCCAAGTCCAGAAGCTGCAAATTCAAAAACTCAATATTTGAACTTTACAAATCCCCAAATCTACACATCGATCCCTTGCGCCACAGGCCCAGACCAAAGCATCCCAAATGAAACGGGAGAGCTCCAAGTTTTATCAAGCCTGGAGCACGGTTCTTTTGGCTCAGATTCTCCGGACCATTGAGCCCGGCAGTGTGGAGCTGAGGTTCACGGAGCTCTGGGGGAATCCGTTTCTGTGTCAAGACAGACATGGCCCACGCACAAGTCTCCTGATTCTTTGAGGTTGCATGTTGTTTCGCACGGCCTTTGACACAGAAAGAGTTCACGCCCTTGACTTGGGTGTTCCCAAGCCTTTTCCTAAGCAGATTCTCATATTTCCGCGGGGAATCTACGGTGCCTTTATCATTCATTGTCATGCGGGAGCATTTTGGACTCTTTGGCGTCTTGGTGCCCAATGCTGTGGAGTTGGAAGTAGTGACTGGGCGTCATTTTGTTGGCTTTGACACATGTAGTGAAAGCCTGAGCAACAGCTTGCCCTGAGCCCTTCAGACCGAGCAGAACACTGATTTTGCCAGATGCTCATGTTATGGCTTGATGCAAGAGGTCAGGAGACAAATGAGGGACGGTAGCCTGTCATAGCATCCAAGTGACATTTACATCCTCGGTTTGCTACATTGCAGGCCTGCAATGCCTTAGCTTAACCAAAGTCAAGCTCAATGTCTCAGCCTTGGTGCCTGGATCTCTGGTTTCTTCTTAGGCTCTTGCCTTCGCGGCTGCTCGCGCGGAGGCAGCTGACAGCTATCATTTCGTGCATCAGCATTTGAGATGTCTGATAATTCTCCGAATCATGGTTTTAGTTTTCTTGGTGCCGCAGCCTACACCTGTGAGTTGCGCTGGAGCCGACGGAGGTCGGAATTGGAAATGGTCGTCTGTGATGTTTGGGATTCAAGCTTTCGTCAGGGTGTGTCAGTTTTCTTGCTGCCTCCCCTTGTGCAAACCTGGTAGAGTGGGATGACAACGAAGGCTCCTCAAAGACTCTTTCCATCCCACCAGGACGCGATGCCCTCGGCCTTCGGCTACGCCGCGGAGCCTGGATCGCCTGAGCGCTTGATGCAGCACGGGAGCTCAGCTGCTTCGTCGGAGGTTTCAGAAGGGGTTTGGGGCGTCATTTGCAAAAATGGAAAACACATGGAACTTACGCACTGAAAAACCCTCGCCGTACCAGCTTGCTCCTCCCCAGCTCTTCTGAAGATGGAAAGCCCTTACTATCCAGCATTCGTGAAAGCAGCGGCAGCGGATCCTAAAAGGGCGAGGGCGTAAGCCTTAAGCGCTAACAGACCTTGTTCCCCAAAACACCTCAAGCTGGGGGTCTTTTGAAGGTCGATTTCCTGCTGATAACTTGGGAGCTGCCTTGGTTGCGCCCGCGCCCATGCGCGCTCATTCGTCGCGCACGCCCTGCTATGAGCCAGAACGAGGGCGTGCGCCAGAAATCCCTAACATGCATCGAGGACTTACACGCATGAGCAGCACCCAAAATGATACCAACCCCGAAGCCTAAAAGGAGGGATTGAAACCCCAAACCCCACGAGTGGGGTCAAAGCACTAAACGCCAAAAAGTGTGATAGTGGAAGATGGGAAGATAAGCCCCCAAATCATCCTCAGGAAATTCGGACACCCGAAAGGCGGAAACCTCAACCGCCGTTGTGGGATCAAAGGAATGGGGTGGAAGCCCTGGGAAACCGTACGGGTTGGCCGCATTGAAGAGAAGTTCTTGCAGTATGATGGTGCTGTGGGTACTGATGAGCCAATGTGCTGCCGGGAGCAGCAAGAACTTCTCAATGGACATCATTGCATATCTTTGTGGGAGGCTACACGCGCTGGCAGGGACGGTGTCTGGGAGCTGGATGTTCGTAGTTGTTTACTGGCAGGCGCTGCAAGTAGTGTTGGAATCGCAAACGAGGCTCTTCTAGTGGGCGACTTGGAGCCTGGGACTGTCCCCAACAAGCTCGAGTATCCACCAGTCTCTGCTCACTTGGCATTGCACGATTCCTTCCTCACGAAATTCGATCTCTCAACTTTTCCACAATATCAGTAGGAGCTGACGAGTCAGTTGCAAAGCACCGAAAAATCGACCGAAGCTTCTGACTGGTTTCAGGGAGATTGGAGTTGAGCCTCATCCGTACACCCAAAACTCTTCGCAAAGCTTCGCAAAGGCGGCAGCGACACCATCCTGAGCTTCCGATCCTCCTTGGGCAACCACCAAGCCAGGCGCTGGCCCAAGGGAAGTCGTTGCATCTTCTGACACGGCGTGAATTCAGGTTTGCGGGGAGCGTTGCAATTTTGTGGCTGCTGTGTAACTCGAGAAGCCTTCAGTTCAGCCGCTTACTGAGCTCCTTTTCCTCAAGGCCGAAAAGGAAGAGAGTGCTTCGCACGAGGAGACCCGCAACGTCCGCTTTCAGGAGCCAATCTCCTCTCTGGTTTGGCACGTGGGCGCGGCATTACGAGCAAGCAGCTAGTTGTTCAATTCAAAATGAACAAAGAGCAAGATTCAGGGCTCAAGGCTGCTTGCACGGCACTCACGGCGCCAGCCTGTTGTCGTCACAAAAGCGTGGTCTTTAAGCTTCGACTTCTGGTATTGAATCAAGGATTGTAAAGGTATGAGTCTGAGGCGGTACTCCAGCAAACCAATCTCGCTTGCCTGACGATGTCGGCCAGGACAGCTTGGACTACTTGGCCCACTCCACCCGCCAGGCAGATCTGGTCTGGCAACGTCTATCGGAATCTGGATGTGCGGTCCAGCAGACTTTCATGCGAAGCCATGCGCACCTTTAAAGTGGTTGATTTGTTTCAGCTTGTTGGGTCTCTCGCAAATCTTTTATTGGGCGGTGACGTGAAAAATGGAGAAAAACAAGAAGCCCAAATGCAAGCTTTCGAAGCGTCTGGCCCTGCACAGGCAGTCATGGAGCGACAGTCTGCACCTCAGACGCCTTTCTACTAGCAAGGAAGCTTCAGAAATCTAAGATTATCCTGCCTTAGCCCAGGCGTGCGCGAAAGGAGCGGCGCGAAATGGTGGAGAAGGTACCTTTTTTTGGGAGAGGCTGTTAAGCCCTTGAAGCTGTGGAGCACGTCTAAGCCTGAAGCCAGCACTTGTAATGCACCGCATAGGCTACAAGCCATTTAAGGAAACCCAAAAATCAAAAGGTCAGGGCCCTCACCAATGGGTTCGTCTGTTGCTGGATTTTTTGTGAAGAGAGTGCAAGTGTAAAGAGCTGTAAAGGTGCAAAGTTCTGTATGCAAAGCTAGAAGCTTTCTGAAGCAAGTCTCGGTTTGCAAGGTAGGCTTGTGGCCTAGGTGTCTATGCAGGTGCAATGCTTTTTTCTTGGCATTTCGGCTCATAATTTTCATACGCAGAGCCTAATTTTGATTATGGAGCCAGCAGCCAGGAAATGCCCTCAGGGTTGTGACTACAGGATGGTGTACATCAGCCAGCAGCAGGAGAAAGTCAGGGTGAACACGCAGCAACTTGCACCACCGCCTGCAGCAGTGGAATTCCAGTGCTAAATCCGACATGCAAGGCCCAGCAAGCGTTGGGATATGCCTGAAGCAGAGCCTCCAGGCGCAGGCACTCCGCACATCTCCGCACTAATTAGATCGGCCGGGCCGGCTTCTAGAGGGCTTGGCTTACTTGGGGCTCAAGAGCGACTAGGTTCTTACACACTCCATGGGGGACCCATATCCTGTTCACTGTAGTAGATTGTTGCTGTGAAGACCTGAGTAGATGAGTCTACAAAGAAGAAAGTAGAGTAACTCACTCTAGTTGCAGTGGCAGCGAGCAATGCAACCAAAATACTCAATATTGCCTGGGTCCCTGTCAGGTGAAGGAGATTTGCTTCTCAACGCTGGATAACTTGCCGGCAGAGACTGCGTGGCTTGCTAGGCCTACGAACCGAGGGTTGGGACAGTACCTGATAGGCTTTTTCAGGATGCGAGTCCAAGTGCTTAGGCTAAATGAAAATGTGACTTGTACCACTATGCGTTGGATTCTATCGGACGTATGGCCCAAGAGGTGCAAGGAGGTGCCTGCTGCTTGCTTCTGAGGGCCTGTCACACAATCTGCCGGCCGCAAGCCTAAGCTCTGAACTCTGCGTAGTTTTGCCTCGATCCTGAACCCTCAAGCTTCAGTGGCCGCCATAGGGCCAGATCCAGTTACCAAGCGGTTGCGACATCATGCGAAGCTAGATCGACCCGCTCAAGTTGCGCCGAAATCTCATGCTTTCAGCTCAACATCTCTGCGACTCGGGATTTGTCAGGCTTATCGTGAGGATGCCTGCCCGTCGACGCATTTTCCTGAGCTCTGGATTTAAGAAGCTGACGGACTGTAACTGTAAAGTGGTTTATGCACTGAGGTGGAGGGTAATTTGGCAAATGTTTGTTTGCATGTTTGAGGTGAATACTGTACTTGGGAAGCTGGATTGCAGCGGTAAATGTCATACTGCCAAGTGGAGCGCAGTGCCTCTGTCAGACGCTTTTATGCAATTGTTGGAGACTCTTATCAGACAAATGCTTCTGAGTTACTAGCACTACGCCAGAGACGTTTGAAAAGCAGGGCTTTTGGGATTGAGCAGAGCAGGAGCCTGCACTAGAGCTCATAGGCGCGCATGCACGCAACCGACCTGATCTCAAGTAGGAGCAGGTGGGTGGCAATACCACGTGCCCACCCAAGAACTTGGAAACGAGACAAGCTTGTGCGCATTAGAGCTGTAGACATGCCGCAAGCTCGTGCTCCCACTTCAGATTCTGGAAGGCAGACTATCAAAGGCCAAAAGTTGCCAAGTCTACTCTCCCCTCCAGCTTGCTGGCGTCAACTCAGCTGGCATGTGGAGGACTTCCTGTCTCAGAACCTTGCATACCCCTGCAAGCACTCTTGGCATGACTCAATCCCAGAAGGGCTGTGTTCTCCGAGGGTGCGTGGGGCGGGAGGGTTATGCATTTAGGCGACCATGTGTTCTTGTCGAAGGACCTAGGATCATGGCAATTACAGATCACAGCCCTAAAGCATGCAAACCACAAAGCTGTGCAAGAACTCACCTTTGGAAATTAGAGACTTCCCTCATGGGCTTTCTGTTCAGGAAGACGCCGGAGAACTTTGGTAGGGTTTTCCGTAGCCTGGGAGGCCTTGTTGGCAGCCATCTGACATGAGGGCTTGGCCTGCAGAGCCTCAGGGAATTTGGAATGCAAACACATGTTCGGAAGCCGCAAACGCCAGAACTTTAAGGTTTGGGCATAGGTTTCTTGCGTCCTGTCTTACTCACTAGCCTGTGAGATGCGAATCGTTTTGTGATCCTCCCTCTGGCACTAGCAAACACTCTTCCAGACGTTGAATTCGCAAAGCTCATAGGTATCTATCACCAAGATAGGCGCTGTCAGCAGTGCTGGCCCTGCTGGTTTGCTGTTCCGTTTGGGACATACTTCTCTGAAACTTACTCGCTGCTACTTGTATCAGCAGAAACTGACAAACCAGAGCTACATCTGCGCTTTGCTCTAGCTTCAGGGACCTTATTAGATGTTAACAGAGAGTTGCTGGTATTGCGAAAAATGGCTGGCGACAAGCATCCATAGATCTGTCCCAGACCCTCAGCTGAGCTCAAGATGGGACGCAAATACCCAGCCAGAGGGAGCTTTGGATTTCAAATGTAGGGCTCACTCTGAGAACTATGACATGGGTTCCAAAGCCGTGTTCGATGGATCATGTGCCCCATACACTTGTGCAATTTAGGGCATGCTCGTCAACACACAGCGCACGATTTGTTGAAGCAACATGACGGCAACTAGGTGTTTCAAGCGGCGACCAATCCTGCTTTTCATGGTGCGGCATTGCAGCCCATAAAACTTAAATCGCAGTTGCAGCAATACGGTTCGGCCTGCACTCCAGCAGTCTGCAAGTGAAGTTTAAAATCAGTGGCGTTGATGGCTAGAAATTTGCACAGCCTCAGGGGTGAGCCTCAGCCAACCCTACCAAAGGCCGGTAAGCTTTTCATGTTTTTGCAAATCCTCAAGCAACATGCAGTACATGTGTGAAGATTGATGGTGCTCAGCTGGGGTGTGGAGCAGTTCATGCCAAAGGCATGCTGCTGGGGAATGGATGAGCTTGATGGCTGTGCCTTCCGGGGCGGTTGGCCTTTGAACTAAATGCTGCAAAGGCTTGAAGCCGGATGATTCATAGATTACGTTTCCTACTTCTAGGTCCATAGGACTGTTATGTTGTAACTGTGGCTAAAAGTACCATCTAGTATCCCACGACGAACGACTAGCCTTGCATCAGTAGTGCTTCAGCCCCAGGTGTGAGTAGTCACTTCCCAGGTCTCATGAAACTTCGCATATTGCGTGAACTTGAAGCATAGTTTTTAAATCAAGCCATGGCTGGGCGTTTGGCAGAGTCTGGGTCCAAGGGCTGTGGAGCCCTTGGATAGTCCAGAAACATAGATCTTGATGGTTTGGCAGCTGGGGCCCGCTTCGGAAGACATGGTAGGTGCTCACCCGACGCTGGCAGTCTCGTCCAGGGTTGCGCGGCTTAGATGTTGAATGCTTGACAGTGATTCGACGTTTTATTTAGGTGCCCGCAGACAGGTCGGCTACTGGTCAATAAAAGCCGTTCACGTTCTTCACCTATTAACCAGCCTTTTCGAGAAGATCACCAGTGATTTGTTGCCTGTGATCATCCTCTTGTACTTGAGCCACCTCCAAAATACGCGTATCTGTAGGTTATAAAGAATGAATGCAATAGGGGGATTGAGGTCTTTGCTCGTCAACGCTAGTCCTGGCGCTAGAGATGGAATGGATGCGTTGCTGGGATGGATAGATTGCCGTCTACAACTAGAATCGAATGGCAACACAAGCTCCGCGGTGGAAGCTTTTCTGCGCATCCAACAATTCAGATGGGAACGTGCTTTGTAACAGCAGGCCAAATTCAAGTCTTGATGATCTTCGTGTAACGTGTTACAACCTTTGGTGAGTGAACCCGACAGTTTGTTTACTTAACTCATCGCCTGAACCTACCCATGACAACCTGTTAATAATGAAAATGCTTCTCCTGGAAAAAACCAAATTCCAGAAATACCCTGAAGACTACTTTCAAAAGGGCCAAGGTGACCATCAAAAGGGATCCCGTAATAATGAATTAGGGGGAGGTTCTGAGGGTCATAGGGGTGTAAGAAATAAAGAATCCTAGATTTCCTTTCTCCCACTGCTTTCTTTCTATCTACTAGTTATACAGGAACTTGTATAAAGCCTAAATGCTGTTCATGGGCTTGAAATGAATTTTATTTGGTTTATTCTGATTACAAACTGATTTTAACCAGGGTGCCATTGATCTCAATTAGGTTTTAATGGATTCTATTACGACTTGTCAAATTGAGCGGCGGCCAAAACCCCTATGAAGGAGTTTCTTTAAGAGGGTTCTCATGTCGATGGTGGATGTTGCAAAAAGTGGTGCGCGCGTCAGTGCGAGTCAGCATTTTGTAGGCAGATTGTTTGCGATAGCTCGCGATCACCTGGTCAGAAGCCTCTGCACAAGCTGGCCAGGCGCGTGCGTCAGTAAAAACTGTGCGCGCGGTACAACCTGCGTTTTTCACTCGTATCTCATTCGCGAGAGCGCGCGTCAGTGCAAAAGAACAGCAAGAGCGCGCGATGTGCTGGCGCTGGGACCGCGTCAGTAAAACGTATGGGTCCGCGATAGTAATTGATACGAGAACAGGACGTTCAAAGGGTTTTGGCCACGGCTCAATTGATGTGAAACAGTTTAACTAGAAGTTAATTCAGTTTCTCAATTCAGTTTTTTTACGATTTTAAGTCGATCTGAGTGTGTTGTTTATGAGATTTCAGTTGGTTTCAATTCGATTTTGATCAGGTTTCAATTGGTTTTCATTAGATTTTAAATTAGCTTTCCATTGGTGTCAACTCGATCTGAATGAGCTTTCAATGGATTTTAATCAGATTTACTAGATTTTTGAAGTAGATCAGAATCGATTTTACATGGATTTCAATAGATTTTAACCAGATTTTCCATTCATTTTACCATTTTTTCCTGCTAATTAAGCTGTGTGCCGATGGTGATTCGATTGTAATTTAACTACTAGTTTGATAATGGAAACCAAATGGGAAGCCCATAATTCCTCACAACAACCTCCATCCTAATAATAAATACTCCGGGCAGGGTTTTTACTTGTAGTTGGGGAGGGACAGGGTGGGAGATGTCCTTCTTATGGGAAGGGATCAGTTGATAGCTGGGTTCAAGAGGTCGCAGATCAACTTGTGTTTCGCTCGTTGCAAGCCGTAGGCAGAGACGCAGACGTAAAGCCGAAGCCCCGCCAGTGTTGAGGCTACTCAGACAAGATGTTTCTGTGAGTTAGTTCGTTCCATGATACAAACCATTTCATAGTTTGTTCAAGATCTGAGACGATTTTGCACTGTGTCGGGGTTGCCCAGGAACTGAGCGCGACTGGAATTGCAAAGAGGAGCAAAAAGCGCTTTGTTCCCAAGCAAGGGCCGGCAAATGTCCTCAGCTGCGAACCTGTTGCAACAGCACTGGAACATTTCTGAAGCTTGTACCGGACTGATTGCTTGCTTGGAACAGGCAATCCTTGTCGTGGATGTTCGCGTCATTGCCAGGCTCCATACTGCAGCTTCTTGTTCATATTTACCAGTGCTCACGTAAGTAGCTGCTGTCATTGATTCGCTAAGGTAGAATTTTGGCGATCAGTCAAGCAGCAGCAATGATGAACAGGAATGACGCTCTCAGTGATTTGTGGGTTTGTATTGCAGGCTATGTGGGTACCGCGCGATTCTGGCCGGTGAGCTCAACTCTAGCGCACGTAAAAATATGAAAGCATTCGACCTGAAGACATGGACCAGTTTTCGCAAGCAATCATCCGGCATACTGACGTGAGGCAAGCAGCAGCATGCATAACTTGGTTTATGATACGTCCTTGAAGTCCGCGGGCTCTTTCAGACTCACTTTTCAACGTTCTTTTCAGGGTGCAGGCACGAAGAACTTGCCTTATTGAGAAGCATCGTGCAAGTTCTCCTGGCATTGCGCCATGTGGCGGCCGCTTGCATGCAGGAAGTTTTTGAATGTAAGGCTTTTCATGATTCTCGACAGGCTGCAGCAAAGCTGTCAAGGACCCTCTGTTCGCTCTTGCTATTACACAAGATAGGAATCAAGGTGAAACATGTCAAGCAAATTCAGTGAAGCTTCAAAGGTCTCTGGTGCTGCTATCCAAGATGGGTCCTTCAAAAGGCAGGGGCCCGCTTAACACAAAGCGGGCGCCGCGCTTGAAGAAGGGGTGCGCCACGCCTTGTTTGGAAGGGATTCAAGTTGGCAGTTTTGAGTTCTCGTTTTGCGTTTGTTTGTTGGCTTCTTGTCAGGAGTCGGTTTTGGATTTTGATCGGTGCTCATGTGCCGACGAGCATGGAAGGTTCATGGTCCTTCCAATGAAATCAAATTTGTGTTTAGGCAGTAAGTAGAAAGTGTCCAACGGCCCACCGCGCAGATACAGCTGACGTGCATCTTCAGAATGTTTATAGGTGCAAAACGGCACACTGCATCCTGCCGGAGCTGGAGACAAGTAGTCAAGCCTCACTCCGAGAAACTTGGTTTGAAAAAGCTTCGGCAAGCTCAAGATGAAGGAGTGCCTGCATGGAAGTGCCGAACTCCAAAATACTCGTTGGCAACTTTGTGCTTTTCTGCAGCACGGGGTTGAAAAGACGAACGGAGGAACTTTGACCTTGCGAACCTTCGCCTTGGATTGCAGTACCTTCCGAGATGCAAGATCTGGGTCGGTGACTCCAGGGAGATAGTCAAGGTTCAGGAACCTCATCTTATCTCACTTTTTCTTTGCCATCTTCAGCTGCTGCGGGTTGCACTGACGTTTTTAATTGTCATGCTGATCCTGTTGAGGTTCGACCAGATACAAGTTTTGGTGGGGTCTGTTTTCAGGTACGGATCGATCGGTCTCGGACGTCACACAAAGAAAGGCAAGGAGAGATCCGTTCATGTGGCGCTTAAGTCTTTTGCTTTTGGTGTCGCGCAGGAGCAGCTTAGAGAACCTTTTATGGAGAGAACTTCAGGCTGAAAAAGCCACTTCAACGACATTCATTCCTTAGCTGCTGTTCGGGATCCAGATTGCAATTTTCTAGTCAGAGGAGCACAGCCAAAGCGTGTGAGTTTTCAGCACTGGGTTTCTTGTTGAACCGCGACATTCCTGTGCAACTGCTTGCTGCTGTGAGAACGCCAAGGCAACAGAGCACTGCCGACTTTGCATGAGTGTCCTTATGAGGGTGTGTGAGGCATCTACCTGACAACAGGAATCGGTGCAGTGGAAGTAGTGGAATTGTGCTGCCCCGCTGCTTGTTACTCCGCGTGAGCCAGTTCCATGTCTAAGATTTTGGGTATGGGGGGCTATGTGTGGAGCCGCGAATCTGGACTCAGCTCTCCAAAAGCTGAACACAAATTCAGTGCGGAAACAATCAAAACCAGTACGCCGAGCGCATGGACGGTCCCGGCGAGTTGCAACCCATCACAACCTAGTGCAAGGGCTGCCCAGTCCACACTGCAAACAGGTTTCTTCTTCATCAACCCGATGCTGTTTCCCATCCTGAAGGCAAGATGGAATAAAGTCGGGACAGAGCCAGCAACTTCAAGCTTTTACCCCAACCCCACAGACTGAAAGCTTGAAGCCCCCGCGATTATTCCAAAACAGACAGTCCTGACTTCGTAAAATTGAAGGTGCCGGACCTTAGCGACTTCGAGCTGAAACCGTGTCCCAGGGTACTGCAGGTCCCTAGAAGGTGTTGTAGGCCTAAGGGCTCTCCTGGGCTTCAACATGCAGATTACAACCTGCAGGTTGTGGTGTCTTTGGTGCTAGGGCTGGAATGGCTGGAGCTGGTGCTGATGGTCGTGGTGCTGGTGGTGCTGGTGGTGGTGGTGCTTCAGCTGCCGCCACCGGTGCCCCGTGCCGGTGAAACGGCGATATGGTGTCAGGATGACCCGAAAGCTGCTGGAAGGGTTCTGATTTGAGTGTTTGCTGTCTGGGGGTTTGCTGAAAGGGCATCATTAGGTTATTTTGTTTTGGACAGCAAAGGTTCGTCAAGCGTCTGCGAGGTTATCAGAGCCGTTGGAAGCGTTGTGTTTTTGTACAAGTCTTGCCAGTCGTTAGGTGTCCGGCCCAAAAGTGTCAACTGGCACAGAAATGCGGCAAACTGGAGTCAAGATTATCCTGACCGTCGTGTCTTCACGCGGTGTTTCGTGTCGTTTTCTGTTCTTAGGATTCATTGGTGCTGAGACCAGTGGCCCACAGTCAGAAACTTGGAATGACGAACTTAAGTTCAAAGGGGTCTATTGAGGCCGCCTGCCAAGAGTGCTTCGGATCCAAATAGATCCGTGGGCTGTCTGGGCACAATCTTGCCACATGGTACTTCAACTTCTGACGCGGCAGCATTGGTGCTGCAAGGTACGTTTCACGCAACACGCCCGTCATCAGCAATGCGTGCGCCTGCCAAGTTTCAGCGGGACGCTGCTGTGGAAATTCGGGGGTTTGGGTTTGCAGCCTTTTGAGTTTTGAGGCTGCGAGGCTAAGGGCCCGGCAGACATCAGGTCAGATGGGCATGCGGCTACAGAAGTGTAGATCATGCTGCCGACAAATGCTGCTCCCTGGGCGTTGGGCTGCCGACAGGGAGTAGCGCTGACCCAGCCTTTACAGAGAAGTTAGCTGCTTAGAATTCCGGCAGCCTTGCTGGATTCAACAGAGACGTTATGCTTTGAGAGCAGCATCTAGCCAGCATCCTCACCCCTCTTCATATCCTCGATGCTTTCATGATGGCTTTGATTCTACGAATCTTCTGGATTGCCTCGCGTCAGGCACCCGTACTGGCAATCCGGAAAGCCGCCTGCCTCAGAGCCTGATCGAATTCCAATCCACATTTTTGCGGAAGCTCATACTTCTGGGGAAAAGTGGCCCATGAACATCAGGCCTGAGCGAGCCTACCCTTTCGGGCAGCTAGGATCTATAGGTAAGCCTCAAAGCGCTTCTGTTTTTGAGGTTTCGACCCTGAGGGATCCGATGCTTCTCGCCTGCAGCAGCCCAAACTCTGAAAGCGACATAATGCGGACCAGGCCTGTGCACAGAAACAAAAAGTATCTTGCTGGTTCTTGAGTCAGAGATAGCAAGCTTATGAGGGGGAGGGTTTGGCGTTCGCTTTGTGCTTGCAGCGGAGGGGTATTTCAGATGAGACTCAGCTTTCAACCTCAGCTCAAGACCAGGCTCTGAAAGGACTCAGAGATTGAGTCAACCTCGATGGATGCGCCTTTTGCTTACAGGGCGCCACCTCACTTGAAGTTCTGAAGGCTGGCAGGCTGATCTAAGCGACGTATCCACGGCATCTTATTTACTGTGTCCAGCACTTGGTGAGCAATGTGCACGCGCACCCAAACAAGAAGTGTATCATGCAAAAGTTAATGCTGCATGGCAGGCACAAGTGTAGCGCCAGATTTTGTCACAGATTTTCTTGCATCACGGGCGACCGGCCAGACCTGTTAGTTAGACTCTTCGTAGACGCACGTCCTGCGATCGACGGAGCAATTTTGGCCATGGGCGAGCTCTCACAGGAGGTGTGGACGTATCATACATAGATGTTGCCGCATTTGACCCCGCAGAACGAGACACAAACTCGTCACCAAAAGATCCAACACACCACGCAATCAGAATGAGCACTCCAAGACAAGGTTGGGGCTGTGGCTTGAGGCTCTTGCTTGAAGGGGTATGGACAGTGGAAGATACGTGACTCACGCCGAAGGGCATGTCATGAAATCTTCGGGTATAGGGCTTAGAGTATCCCAGAGGGCAGGATTCCAGCCCCACCTACCACAAACCTATTATTACTTGTGGCAACAAAGAACAAGAAGGACAAGAAGAAGAAGAAAAAGAAGTAGAAGTAGAAGGGTTGCGAATACGCTTTTTTTTTTTTTGCGTATGATGTATGCGTGCGGGACCACCTCCGTGCACATAGTGTCAGATGGAACCAGACAGCGAGACTTGAAGCCCACAATCCTCACACGTGGAACAGCTCTTTCGCAAGATGGCATAAGCTCAGTTACCATCAGCATCCTGACCGCTGACCTCAAAGCCAGTAGGTCCTCCCCGTGCAAACCAACCCAGCTGCAAGAACTTCACTTTCTGATTGCCAGGTAGACGACCTGCTCTACGGAGATGGAAGCTTATACTGCATGTTACAGTGTTACAGTTTCCGTGATTTTGGGCTAAGTCTTCTCTGGCGCAGATCTACCAACTTTTGCGCTTTCAGGGGCTTGTGATCCACGATCTGAGGCCGGGGTCGTGGGGATAATGCACGTGTATACACTGCGTAATTTTAAGCAGATACTCGTGCTTTTGGCTGAACTTGGCCGGTTGTGGGATATCATCTGCTGTTGGGTATGATCGCCTTTGAAGCCAGGTGAAGCTTAGGAACAAGAAGTTTCGGAGCTTGAGATCAGCAGGTAGGGAGTAAAAAGGGTTCGACATGTCAGACGGATGACTTCTCCATCTTCTCCATGTCATAGGAGGCAGAGAGTGTATGCGCTACGTCGCATTTTCACGAGAGGGTACAAGCTATGGTTGGGGCTTGAAAAGACTTAAGCACTTGTGCTCAAATGTCGAAGCCTTCCCCTGAAGTCATGAACCCAAGCCCACGATTACTTGCCCAGGTCAATTCAACTTCCTGGATGAATTCAACACCCAGGGGTCCCAGTGTCTTGGCCAGTACATGCAGTTCTTCGGGCATACACATGATCAGATTATATCCATCTTGGAGGCGAGATGAGTGCGACACCAATCGTTGTACTTGAGACTCAAAGCATTTCTCGTAGTTCACTGTATTTAAGTGACCTTCTTGTCGCTCGGCTTGAAGACAGGTACGATGGCTTGAGCCAGAATACGCAGGACCACCCCTATGACACTACGCAGGGAACACAGGCCCGATCCAGAGTGCATTACTGTCAGGTGTCTATTTAGCTTGGAGTGCAGGACTCTGTGTTTTTGCGGTTTGCGGCTTGCGACGTGTATGTGCTGAATTATACGCAAAATCCACAGCATCTGGGAAACAAGCAGTTAGTTGGGAGATGCTCTTCGAGAGGGCATTGGAATGTCGAGTGGCGAGGTACGCGGCATGTTGTGCTACGCAACAGTTGAATGAACAATTCGTTCCTGAGTGTCTGTCTCCGGAATTTGCAGCTGCCCTACCCTAGCAAAGTACTGCAGATCTTTTCTTGTGCGGTGGGCTCATTTTATTTCGCTGAAGCTATCATTCTTGAGTTGAGGCTGAAAGGACTCAGCCTCGACTTGCCTTGACACCAATAGCACGCTGACAGCGTGACACCGTAACACCGTAACCTCCTGCAAACCGGAAGCTTCACATGCCTTGCCTACTCCTTACGTGCCACATTTCGAACCCTGTATGCCCAAAGTGCTTGGTGGCCAACTTGTACGAGGACCACGTTGTAAGCATTTTTTAAACAAAGTCCTGTTGCCCTTGACTGGCAGGAAGGGACGCAAGATGATCCGCGCTCCCAGCTCTCACAGGATCCGGAGATGTCAAACCTGCTTCGAGCTCGGTGGCACGCACTTCTCCTTAGCGGGGACTCGAAGGGATTCAACACCCGACGGGAGACGTGAAATGCGTAGCGATGTTCAGATTTCAGGGCTGCCATCTTCAGAGTGCGTCCGCGCACTGAGTCAGGTCGACCATACCAGACTTTTGCGCGCGAGTGAGTGAAAGCAGAGATGAGATTGCTCCACCCGCTAGCTTGCCTGAACTCCAACAGCAGGCGTGCTCAGCGACTCTAGAAAATCCAAAGTTGCATGCGCACTCGTTATGCTGGAATTTTCGTGCCGTAAGCGACTACGCGGAATTGGCAGGAGCCCGTTGTCTCGCTGTTGGATCAGACCACAGCCGAGCTGCAGTTCGATGACCTGGACCTGAATCAGGCGGATCCGATTGTTTTTGTCAGTTGCCGCTGGTGTCTGGGGGCCGGCTGTTGGTGTTGGCATAGTGAGGGCGGTGGTGCTTCGTGCTTCTGAGGGATGTTGTTTTGCCATTTCGGGTTTCAGGCCGACCCCTGAGTTGTGTGAAGGTGGCCTGGGCCTTGAATTTAGGTAGGCGAGGAGCTCCAGAACACACGTTGGGATTTTCTGCTGCTTCTTTTCACATCACAAAGATACCGCAAGTCGCGCTGCCAGTGTGCATGTCTTGCTTTGCGACAGGAGTTTGAGCCTCCCTACGATCCGAAGGACGGTCTTGCGAGATTTGACCCTTCATTAGTTGGGGGGTGGCGAGTCAGACGTGCCGTGCTCGAGTCCAGTCACGTGCTATGCAAGAACTCAAGGATTGGGACTGCTCGATGCCTGCCGCATGGAGGGTCACAAGGGGAAGAGAAGGGAAGGCGTAGGCAGCCCAGACAACTCCACAGCCTAGACCCCAAACACCAGGACCTCTCCAACCTTTCCAACCTCTCCACCTGACAGAGCTAGAAAGCTGTCACCATGCCTGCAGGAGCTTCCAGAGCATGCTTGTCGCTACTGCGGCATTCACAGCCCTGGCAGCGTCATGAAGTGCCGAGGTGAGAGCTTCTGTTTGCGTGGACCTGACTGAAGGCACCTACTCGGCCAACGCAAAGCCCGCAAAGCCTGTCACTGTCATGAGAAATCGGCATCTAAACAGACCTAAGAAGCCAAAACGGCCAGGTGATGGGAAGTGGTTCTGCAACAATCGCCTTCCAGGTCTGCCCAGCAACTTGTCTCCATCAAATGAACGAGTTGACTTTAAGAATTTCAACTCTCCACAACAGGCAGGTTGCATAGACCAAAAGCTTGTCCATTCTAAGGTTGCGCAGTTGTGGCACACAACTCCTCAACCCAAGACACACGCACACAAACCCCAACTAGGGCGGAAACTCTCCACCAAGGTAGCTGCATCATCCTTCACCTCGTGCGGGCAAAGCAAAAGGAGGCGGGCTTTTGGTTTGAAGGTTCCCCGGTTCAGCACTTGAGCTTGCCTGAACGTGGCGGGAAAGTGAAATACTCGGAGCAGGTGGCAACACTCGCTTCCCAAGAATGTGTTGAGGTCTTTGACAGGGTGTAGTCCTCATGGCACCAGCCCTGCCACCGGGCATACCATCGCAACTCAAGACCATATGCCATGACTCGACAGCCACACGGTGCTAACTTGCTCTGAGAGTCAGAGTGGCACAGAAAAGACAACACTCTGGGATCAGGATTCGTATTTCAGAGCTTAAGCCTGTACGCACAAGCAACATTTGCATGTATGCGCTGTGGGCAAGACTCGCTGAGATTATTCAGGGTTTGTGAAGAGAAGCTCTCACGGCCCTCTGCAGGCGAGCCTGTTGCTTAATTTGCAGGTCTCATTGCATCCCGAAAGCACACTGGGTGAAATCACCCTGGAGTGCTACAACTGCGGCCAGCGCAACGTTTTCTTGCTGGGCATCTTGGCAAACGAGCGAAGATTTTGGGAGACAGGAGGTCAAAGTACCATGGGACGTAATTCGTCTGATTACATCTGAGACTTTGGGGTCACCGGGGCAACTTTATAGTTCTGTGTCAGATTTCCTGTCTCAGAGGGTCCGCTGCGAGACGTGGCCGGTCCAATTCTCAAACATACAGGCTTGCGCTACAAAATCAGAAAGGGCGCCGAAAGCTAAGCAGAGCAAAAGCAGTGGGTCGTCAAAGCTGAGGGTTCATTGCCGCGAAGAGCGACTCTGTGGTGGTCCTGCTGTGCCGACTTTGCTTGTCTAACAACGCGCTCAAGGACTGCTTCGTGCAACGTGGGTTCAGAGGGTAACGTCTTCAGCCTTCACGAGCTTACCTGAGGCTGGAACTGTAGAGCAGAGGACTTGAGTGCTACCTGGTCCGCTGCTATTAGTTTGGATGGTCTGTCACGCGCAGCTAGTGTTGGGGCAAGAGCTTGACCTCAGGTGGTTGAGTATCCACTTTGGCCTTGAATTTTAGGCTGATGTTGTACAATTGAGCATTCCCTTCGAGAACTCGTTTCGAGGCCTTCTTGAACCTGCAGCTGGTTTTCAGCATGTTGAAGTCCAGTGTCGGGATTCCCCAGCACTTTCTTGCCGAGAGCCGTCCGAAACCAACATGTCTAGAGTAGCCCACCAGATGCCTTGAATCGCTAAAGATGCAATGAGAGGATCTCCATGCCGACAGCCAAGTTTACGCAACTGGCCTCCCCTGAAAAGCCAACTGATTCAACATGCATCAAGCAGGGAGATGCCATTATGATGGTCCGTCAGCAAGTACTTCCCAGCGTCCAAAGCCCAAAGCCCTTGATGCTGAATGGGAATCCTGCGCATGGATCAGTTCGAAGACCCGAGCGGGCTGCTTTGACTCCAGGATTCGAACTGGGATCTGGCGCAATGGCAGTGTTTTGGCCTGCTTGGGGTAAAGGCTAGGGCTGTAGGGTCTGTGTGGGATCTGGGGTTTGGGGCTGCTTCCAGATGCTCATCATGCTTTGCCTCCTAGTTTTGTACTGCCTTCTCAGGGTATTCAGAATCCTAGCTACATGTTGCTTTGCATGCAGCACGGCGTTTGAATGCTGCGAGGAGGTGCTTCGTGCGCATCTATTGCGCCCTGCAAAGCTGAACATAAGTTGTTTTTCCGGAAGCTCTGACTCCTGAGTGTCGAAGGGTATTGCAACTTCAAATCTTCGGGCCCGGCCGTTTTGGAGGGTTGCGAGCTTTGGGCTTCCCACAAATTGAACTTTTGCCTGGGGATCGGCAGATATGCTGTTGAGGTTCATGCGCGAGGCTTGAGAGTTCAGGCTTTGATGATGCTAGACAGAGCAAGCCCCGCTGCATCTTGAGCCCAAAGCCCTGACATTCCTGCATTCAGGAGTGCACACCCATGAAGCCAAGGCCTCTGATAGAAGATCGCAGCTTTCTGCCCTGGCTTGTCAAGATTCCGGATGCGAAGGAGCAAAGTTCTGAACTTTTGCGGGATTGCCTGCTATTTCTGAACCAAGGTGAACATCCGTATTTTTGGATTGAGAGAAACGAAAAGCACGGCAGTATCCTGCGAAAAGGGGCCTGAACAATGGCCGTGATTGGGTCCAACTTGGCCTTAATTGAAGCATTGAAGGATATGGATACGGCTGTACAGGCTCAGAAAGGGCTTCGAGAAGGTGTGAGGTAAGCGATTCAGGAACCCGCAGTTCAGGCATGCCAGTAGTTTAGGTGCCTAGAGATAGTTTGGAGGTCCTACCATGACTACTTAACTTGTGGTGTTTAGAGCCCTTCAGTTGCAAAAGCGGCTGTTCCACGCAAAAAAAATCCTGCGAGCGAGGCCATGTGGAATAACAGCTTTACTTCACCGTGCTACGAACAACGCCAATGCCCAAGCCAGCAATTTCCGAAGAAGCGGCTGCTGGGCAGGCCTCAGCAATTAGATCCTTACAGATCCTAGATGATGCTGATTCTTGAATGCTAGGAGCAAATGCGCTCCTGGAACATTACGGCTGCACAGGCCACTTGGCTTCGAGCTACAGATCAAGCGTGACTCAAACCCTCTCCGTCCCTCTGTTCAGCTCTTGCTGCTGATGGGCTCGGGGTGCTGCAGTTGATTGGGCAGTTTGTCATGGTTTGTGTTGGCAGCTGGGCTTGTGTCGATACTCTACACGGGTTTTGAGTTCCTGCTTTAAGCTGCGATGGCGGTAAGAGCCTCCCTTCCACCCTTTCTGCGCAAGCACCATGGTTCTGTGGGTTGGTACAGTACCGTTAGAAGGTGTAGCGCCGTGCCCGCGAACCTTATGAGGTGGGGATAGTTGAATCTGCTACTAGCGGCATCCAAAAAACGTATGTTCTAGCCCACGTCTCGACAGGTTCTTGAGCAAGCATTAAGTACTTCACTCATCACCATGTCAATGGAGTTGCAGAATTGATGACTTTTATGCGATTCTATGCCCAAAACAACAAGCGGATAGCTGTTACTGCAAGTTGACCCCTTTGCGCCAGTAGCCTGTGCCTGAATCTTGGTAAGCCCAACTTGAAGTGATAGCTTAACCGGCTGAACCACTGATTTGCTCACCTCAAAGCGAGGTGAACAAGCTGGAAGAGATGTGGAAGACAAATCCAGATGCCACCTTAGAAGACCTCGAAGGGAAGGCCACAGTCCTTCTGAAGCGTGACTGGTAGCGGTGTAGCGGTGTAGCGGTGTAGCCGTCCAGGCTTCAGCTCTGTTTTCCCCTCTCAGCTTTTGAAAATGCACCGCTCGCCCAAACAGGCCGGACCAGGCTCCGAAGACGATCCCCAGCCAGTAATGCTTCGTTACGAGGCCTGGGAGGGGCTCTGGCCCTTGCCGCTGCTGAAGCCTAGTACATCCAATACAGGCAATTCATGAACGCAAGCTTTGGTGAAGACTGCCTGAGTTCGGAGCGTTGTTTCAAGGAAGGTGATCTTCCGCGCGAGACGTTGCCAGACGTATTGCGTGAGTTTCAGATTCTGTTGTCTTGGTGCTGCATTTTGCGTGTGAATCCACAAAGCGGAACGTCTGGCACTGAAAGATGCAGGGACCGTGCTAGTCCAAAGATATTGCCGGCATGCAATCTATACAAAAGCAACGCTTGCATAGTTTTGCAAATGCACGCGCTTTTGAACCTAAACCGAACGCACACTGCTTTTTGGTGCTCCTGACTCCACATGAATATGCAGAAGGGAGCCAGAAAGTTTTGCAATTCCCCACCGGCGCATGTAATTAGCAACCATGCCCGAGGATGCGTACCAGTACCAGCACGTCTTTGCACCTCTCGTGAAGATGGAGGCGTACCCTCATGTTGGTTAGGGGGCCTGAAGCCTTGGGGACTCTCAGGATTTCGTTTCTGCAGAGAAATGCTCCTCCCAATTCGAGAATGTCCGAATTGCATCATACTCTTTAAACAGGTCACAAGGCTTCAGCACCGAAGTGCAAATCAGGACCAAGCCATTTTGTTCGTCAAGCCTTGCTCAGGTGGACAAGTTTTGCCAATGTAACGGATATTAGTGGTCCCTAACCCGTGGTCGGAGTCCGGCACACTTGGGCCCAACACTTGCACTAAACCTGAGACCTCAGCCACCAGGCGGATTACGACAAGAAGTTGAAGGAATCCCAGTCTCAGGAGAACGTGGTGGTTCGTTGGGACGTTGGTCGCAGCCCAAGATGCAGATTATGCCATTTCAGTTGTTCAGCATGGGCCGTACTGCTGGCTAGGCCTCCAAATGCAAGGCGCAGCTCTAATCCAGATTCAGAGTTTGCTACACCTCCGCATACAACAGCCCCGCACGCGCACAGCCCAGTATTTCCAGTATTCAATCAATTCTATCCGTGTCTTTGCCAATTGTGATGGACGGGGTATACGTGCAGGCTCTGGCTTGCTGTGCCCTGGATGTTGATGTGATTTCGGTTTCCCAGGAGACTGTTCCACGATTTTTTCACGGACATGAAGTCCTACGCGTGAGCCCACCAACATGCCATCCTTGAGCATTAGCAAATCTCGAGCCAAGCCTCTAAGCATCAACACTTGCTGTGACCAAGCGACTGTCAAAACCTGATCCGGCATTCCCATGTTTGGTGCAGTCCTCGTGTAGCCCCTGACTTTATGGTACGGCAAGTTCTCAGACAACCAGCACGCACGCCCACACGCACACTTGTGCAATCCTCCCTCTGGACTGATTGGGAATTCTCCATATTCAGTCTTCGTCAACACAGAGGAGTAGGATCTTAAGAGGATTTAGGCTCTGCCCATGGCTTACCTCTTGCCATGTCTGTCATGC
>CAJNIZ010044482.1:94140-104707 GCA_905231905.1 Symbiodinium pilosum
GTGGATAACGGTCCTGTCCACCTTCTTGCAGCTACGTCTGGCTGATCAGGCCAGATACCACCATGCACTGACAGTGTCTTCGTTGGGCAATGACTGTCAGGCATGCATTGCCCCCCTGCACATGTAACCTTTGCAAACAGGTGGTCCACACACACACACACAATGCCATGAAAACGCAACATGAGCTGAGCCATCGATAACAGCTGAAGGGTATGCAGACGAAAGTCTTCCCGAGGCCTCAACAAGAAGCGCATTGCGTACTTCCACTTCACGAAGGCGCCGCGGCAATGTCCGGCTAATGGCAAGCCAGCCTTGCTCTGTGCCGACAGCACTTAAACGGGTTGATGAGCCCTCAAGGTCTTGAATGATATCTTTTCATTTTCAGGAGGACACCGAGGCTCGACTTGCTCCTGGCGACGAGTCCCTGGGCTTTTTAATAGAGGGAACAGTTCCCCTCGACATACAGGGCTTCGGCTGCGGCCGTGCTGGTATTGCAGGGCTTCGTTGAGATGAAGTGCGCCAGTTGAATGGCTCAGGGCTTCTGCGTGCTTGGATTGAATCTGTTCCAGGCTAGAGCTTTCCATAATGTTCTAGAGTTCCGGTGTTTGCACTTCGGATGGGGACAGTGGCTCAGCAAAGGGTTCAGCTCTTTCTCGGGCAGCTGACTGACCCTTTGCTACTGTATGTTGCTCCATCTTGACTGGGGACATGCCATGCGACTAGCACATCCGCAGCATTGTGCGTCTTCCCTGCATACCTGGGAGAATTGTGAGGGTTGTTGCCTCAAGTCAAAAGCTACACAGCTCTGCCACTTATGCGCAATTCAGGCTTCGTTTGCGACTGAACTCATCTGCTTATGCAGACTTGGCCGGCTCTGATGAGGCTCTGGCTTCAACTTTTGGGAATCCGCTGGGCTTATTGCATTTGCTTGCACATGAGACCTCAACTTCCGGAAGTTAATTCTGCCACGTCTGACCAGACTTCTTGCACTACAAGTCCGTGTGGTATGCTGGGAGTGCCGACAGGTGAATTGCAATTGCACACAGGGCTGTCGTTTCGAAAGCCCCTGCCTTCTCGTACAGCACAGCGCTTCACGCGTTTCTGCCTCACCTGTCGCTACCACAAAGCCTTAGATCCTGTTCGCCCCGTGTCAGGCGGGGTGGAGCGCAGTGGGCCATGTCGGGAAGATCACGGCCAATGAAGAGGTTCGGGGCCGTTTATATGATACCGTACGCTCGCGATGAGCGAGAGTCGAGGTTTGAGAGGAATTGGAAGTTGGCGCTTCGGATGGCCTGACGACAGCCTTAAGAGACTTGAGGCTTGCGGGTTGGGAGGCTGTGGATGTGAGAGGTTGGCGCTTCGCGGTTGGGACTTACGTGTCTTCTTGGAATACACATTGCTGCAATTGCGTAATGGTCTCTCAGCCTCATACAAGAAACCCCAGAAAAGATCCTCGCTGGCTTTCGGGCTTTATAGGCATGGATTGTCCGACTGGAACCTTCTACACACCCTGAAGATATCAACCCTGCTGAAGAAGGCATCACTCCACATGGGGATGCATAAGGACCGCTTGTGCAGGAATTATGAAGGGATGGGCCGCAAGTCACGGCAGCTCAGATCCCCTGTAAAGCGGTTAGAAAACAAGAATGCGTAAACAAGAACATGAGCAGCAAGCTCGCCCTGTGCCTTTCTGCAGAATCAGATGATACAAGGGTATACAAAGCCTAATTGACAGCTTGAGGTCTATTTAAAGTCCACAGGGTCCGAGCCTAAACAACGGTGCGCTCTGCTTGTCGAACTGGGGCAGCATAACCAAAACGATAATGTTGACTGCACGAAGCCGGGCTTGGCAAGCCGTGCCCAGCCTGAGTGCTGAACTTGGCGATCTTCAATGTAGATCCTGCATAGGTTGTGCTGGGCTACCAGGGCGGCCCTTCTTGAAGGGCCGACTGGTCTTCCTGTTGCATATGCAAAGACATGCTCGTGTGTCAAGCCATCCAGTACTAACACTGTTCTGTATAAATGCTTTAAACCGACGAGGAAAATTAAACGAGAATGCTCATTTAATGCTGTTTGGGTAACGACCAGGATTTGACTGACCGTGAAGCACCGCGCAACCTCAAGTATACTTCCGTCGCAGTGGTCAAGCATGCAATTTGAGACCTAGCAAAAAGCTGTGTCGTGCTGGATTGGTGAAAGTTCTTGCCGAAGCAGGCATGGATTTGATTAGAGCAGATTTTGCGAGAAGTGTGTAGACGACCACAGAGTGCTCAGCCTCTATGGAGGGCATTGCCCTTTCAGAGTGTCTCTTCATGCTCTTCCAAGGATTCTGACTGGAGCAATCAGGCTAAGTTCTCACAGCGCACACGGAACCTCGTAGAACGCTTGCGGATGCTTCGAGAGGTGGCACTTGAGCTTCGAGGAGGTCAGCAGCTGGGCCCCTGGGACATCAACCACGGCTTCCAGGTCGAGTTCGTGCCTTGTCCCTGCATTTGGCTGCATTTGGCTGCCATTGTCCCCATGTGCCTGCATGCCTTGCAAGCTCAGTACACCCTGAGAGCCAGGGACACATGACATTCAGTGAAGTGGTGTTGAGAACTCATCGAAGTTGGCCCAACCAAGGTGTGGAAGTCCACCTCCTTTGACCGAATGCAGGACGGAACTGCACATGAACATGGTCTGGAGATGCACTAGAATCTGAAAGCTAGGGTCAACCCAGAGCCTTTGCAATGGATGCACAGGGCTTGTTTTTGGAGCATTCGTTGTGTAATCTGTGGAGCTGCCGCAAGTGTGAACAAGGTCGTAATGGTAGCGGTTGAGATTTTCAGCAACCACAGCACAAAGGCAGCAATGCGCACTTTCGCTGTGGATGACACCAGCGTCTCCGGATATCTCTACCACAAACTCCTAGGCTCGGGCTCACTGATGCCTTGTTACCCATTGAGATGTTTCTACAGAGTCAAAAGGGTGGAACAAGTTACATGTTACAAATGTGGTGTAAAACTTCCTGGTTTTCAGTATTGCTGTGGCAGTTGACGGCACGCGAGTCATGAGCAATTGGGCCTCAAAGCCTTGAGTAGCCCGGAGGATGATTAAACAAACACATGACATTTTACTTCTTGGTCTCTAGGTCTGAAGCCATGTTCAATCACGTGCCTGGTCAGGCCACGATGTGGAACCTCAGACGATTCGCTCCACCGTTCCGACATCTGCTTGCACTTCAGATTTTCCGCTTCCAGTAGAGGCTTTGGAGGAAGTTTTAGGATGCAACGTGGTGGTCCTGGCTTCTCTGCTTCGGTTGGCAGGGAAACCATCAGAAAGCATCAATGCCCTCAGTGTTCCGACCGAGTCGTTGATGGCTGCGGGGGTTCAATTTCGGGTCAATAGGGGCCCCGGAGGGATCCTCAAGCTCCTTGAGCCAAGAGTCCGAACCAAACCAGAAACCCAAAGTGCCTGTTTCACGCCTGTTGCAACTTCACTCGAGGAAGCATTTCACTGCGCCCAACCTGCCGCAACTCAACCATTCACAGGCCTCTCACCGGTTTGATTTGTTTGGATATTACATGGTAAAGTGTTGGTTGTCACTAAGGTTTCAGGTTTTGCACGCTGTCACAAGATTGCATTGTGGTTCAGTTCCTGACAGTATGCACAAAGTACTGTAGCATGGAAATTGCAGTAGCATGGTAATATGGCCAGCTTTAAGGGCAGCGCTACCATCTTTTAACATCCAAGTTGTAAGTGCGCCTGCCGCATTTCACATCTTAAGCATGCGTCCGCCACCTCATTCTGATGCTTGCAAATTGGCAGGTGTATGCAGTGCGGAAAGCTTTATCGAATCCGCTGTGTCTGATCCAGGGGCCTCCAGGCTGGGCTGAGCAAGTCGATGGATGTCAGTCACTTAGAGATGCCCCAGCTGCCTGCCAGCCCCAGTACCTGATTGATTTTTGATGACAATAGTTCAAAGCAATGCTCAATGCTCGGTCTACCCCAACCTTCCCTGGTAAGCAGCAGCTTTACAGCTGAGACAGGCACGGGCAAGACTGTCACCTCCGCAACGATTGTTTACCACCTCACGCGACAGAATCAGGGGCAGGCTGCGCGGGCTGTGAAAGGTGTGTGTGTGTGTACAAAGCCAGTGGGTTCACAATGCAGGCTAACAATTTGAAAGCTCATGCGTACACAGGTGCCGTTCGACAGACCAATGTCCACTTCATGTTAAGAAACCATCCCTCCCCTCCCGCCCCCTGCGTGGATGTCAGCTGGAGCTCCAATAGTACTAGCCAGTAGTAGTACTAGTCTGAAGCTGGCGCTTCCAGATTTTTGCATTTTGGCGCATTGGATCTTGCAATTTCAGGGACGGGTTGTAAGTATGTTCTGAGATTTGGACTTCGCAGCCACGCGGGGTTTGTTGAGATGAGGTCAACATTAGCATGATGCAGCCGAGACTTGCGGAGTCTGGACGCAAATAGCAACTTACGCATCAGATGGCATCGATTGACACACACGCATACATCAGCTTCTGGATTGAAAAAAACCGGATTGAGGCTAGTGAAAAGCAAAGCTTGATAGCCCCGTTCAAGCCATCCACAGGCCCGACACTGCGAAGCCTCAGAGTCACCGATGGATCCAAGCTCGCACCTCCAGCGCTTCAAGAGTTCAATCCGTCTTGAAGCCTATGAACGCAAGTACTTGATCGACTTGTTGTCCATACTTCCAAACTGTAACTCATATGCCGGTAGATGTGACCGCCACGTTGCCCAAAGAAAGCCGTAAGACACGCGCAGTTTCGAAGTCGTGCAAGCTACGTCCAGGTCCTG
This sequence comes from Symbiodinium pilosum, assembly GCA_905231905.1. Lineage (NCBI taxonomy): Eukaryota > Dinophyceae > Suessiales > Symbiodiniaceae > Symbiodinium > Symbiodinium pilosum. The sequence goes on from CAJNIZ010044482.1 coordinate 98,958, forward strand.
GTCTGCGCGCCGTCAAACATTGCCGTTGACCAACTGGCAGAGAAACTGCACAAGACAGGCCTGAAGGTCGTGCGCCCCTCGACAGCCACAAACTAGGATCGTGTAGAATCGTGTGGGTCCAAGTGTTGAGGTTTGCAGAGTTTGCAGACAGATTTGGTTCTTTAGTCTGGCATGGGGCCTGCGCTCATCAACTTATTTAAGATTCATAGACAAGCACCTAGCTACGCTAACCGGTTGGCCTCAGTGGTACCAAGTCCAAACTGGTGGTGAGATTGAAGCAACATTAGCTCAACTCCATGACTGCAAGCCCAAGATTTGCCGCAGAGTCACTAAGAAGAACTTGTCACGATGAATTCCAGGTTTGAGCGCGAAGTCGCGCGAAGCCGTGGCAAGCAGCGTGGACTTCCTGACTCTCCACCATCAGGCAGGGCAAAGTGGTTGACACGTGGCCGTTGAATTCTGGATGCTGGGCTCCACAGGGGTCTGAGAGTGTTGGTGCATGGTTTTAAGGACCATGCCTTTCTAGCTAGGGTGGTCAGGGCTCTAACAGTTTGAGCGCAGGCAGCGTCTGCTGCGGGAACGAATCTACCAACTACTGATTTTCTCGTGTTTTTGCGCTTCATTTCAGGGAACGCTGAACGTTTCCAATTTAGAAGAAAACAGGCGATGTGGTGGTAGCTGAGGATGGCCTCGGTGTCCGCAGCACAAGTTGCCAAACTCGTGAAGCTCCGGACTACAGCGCAAAACTCATGGTAAATTCTGCGTGGTTCCTGTTTTCTCAGTGCAGAGACGCCTAATCCTTGATCCCTAGTTTCCCGCACCGATGCGTTGCTGCAGTCATGGCATGATGCTAGTGATGCCACACACTCATCCCAGCCGACTCTTCCAACAGAAGGCAGAGATCAATTTCTGCACATTTCGTTAGAGCTCGTGAAAACAAGGAAAGGGTTTGCCGTAGCACAGGCAATATCAAGGATCCTCAAATCCTTCCTTCCCCCTCCACTGCGTGCAAATGGCTCCACATGGTCGACGGCGCACGTCAGCTCCTACTGTTGAGGTTGAAGCTGGTTATCGAAGCTGCTTCTTTGTGTCCCCATGCGCTACTCCAAGACCAGAAAACGTGAGGTTCGGCACTTGGACACGCCGGACCACCAGGAGCTGCAGAAGCTCATGGCGCTGAAGGCTGGAAAAGGGAAATGAAGACTGCCCAACCAGTGATGCGAAACACTGGCAGCAGAGCTGCGAAGCAGTTTGAGCTAGCACTTAGGATGAGTTGGGTGAGCTCTCGCACGTGGATGAGAAGAAGCTCCATGGTTACGTTTTGGATTGTTTCAGCACCCAGATCTCACTGAAATCCCAGATCAATGCAGTGGCCCGCGACAGAGAGTTCTGGCTTCAACACACAGAGACCGTAAGGGATGGATAGCGACATGGCATCAGCACAAGGATCCTTCAGCTGCCTATAGCCAAAGTGGGTACCCAGAAACAACGTAGGCACTAAGTAGACATCAACAAGTGTCTCCGCAGCTTAGAAAGCTCAAGTGCTTTCTTCGCACGACTCCACGCAAGAACTCGAGGTTCAAGCAGCTGCAGAACTCTACTGAGCGGGAGCTGCTGACTGCAGCAGATGTGATTTGCACCACCTGCGCTGCTTGCCAAAGATTAGTTGGATGTCAACTGGTGCCTTCAGGCCAGTATTTCACCAGGTACGGCTTTGGCGCTTTGTGGAGTTTGAAGGCTTCAGCCTTCGTGGATTCAATGACGTCCATGGGTAGGCAGCTCTTTCCCTGAAAGGCGCGCATGTTTGGCCCTGAGGTTGGTGCCGGGGACCCTCGTCTGCAGAACTTCCGCTTCAAGCAGGTGCTGGTGGACGAGTCCACACAGGCAGGGGATTGGAGCGGGCTGAGTTCTGAAGCTACATGCCGATTTTGCTAAGGTACGAAACCTGGCTTTGTCCATTTGCAGGTTTGGCTTGAAGACCGACTTGGTCTGCCACGTACAGAGTCCAGACCAGTTTGGGATATCGGCAGTTCAGCGTTCGCATGCCTCAGCTTACTTGATGTAGGAGAGAGTCGTTCGGGATATATGCTAACCTATCTGTCTTATTTGTCTTTCTTGATTTGAACCTGATTTCAAGACTCCTCTAGACACTGGATGCAGTAGTTCTCCGATCGGCGCCCATCAGTCAAAAACAGCTTTTGATGATATCATAAAGATCATATACGAAGCCTTGCAGGGTCTTTATCTTTAGTAGGCTTCTGAAAATCCCCGAAGGCAAGTAAAGTCAGACTCCTTGTCAGCAAGGCCGCCGAGCCGGAGTGCCTCATCCCGATCATGATGGGCGCCCCTTTGCCCACAGAGCCTGTTGGGAGTTTCAGGGAGTTTGTGCTGCGCTTTTGGAGCGTACTTGCGGAGAAGCTTTGGTAATTCGTTGACGTTTGGATTCAAGGCTCAGACTTAGCATGACTTAGCCAACGTAGCCCAAGGTTGAAATTTGGTTCGCTTGTGTGGGCGGGATCTCTGGCATTGTCAGTTGGGAGTATGTACAAGATGCGCATTGGAGTTTGCTGACCTGACTTTCTCGCGCATCCTTCAGACGTGGCACCTGGAAGGCTCTCACATTGTCATCGCCCTTCCCATGTCTTCACCATGGCCTGCTTATGACCTCCGAAGGTGCTTTCTACACTGACACTGAGACTCTCGATATCTCTCGATAGTCTTAAAACGCCCCGAGACATCCTGACACGCAAGAAATTTCTCAGGCTAAGCAGATGGTGTTGGTTGGAGACCACTGCCAGCTCGGACCTGTCATCATGCAGCTCGGAGAATGTTTTGCAAGACTATGGAGTTTTTTTCAATGACTTCATGTGTGCGCAAACAAATACCTGCTCCTGGATGCACCCCAGAATTTAGCACCCGTACGACCTAGAGCCTGCACTTCAGAAACACCCAAACCACAAGAATCCAGAACTCCCAATCCAAGCAAGGTGCAAGAAGGCCGCCAAAGCTGGCCTTCATCAGAGCCTCTTCGCCGCTTGGTGAAGTCGTCTGCAAACAGGTAGGGCTCAGGCATGCTTTGTGGGGAGAGCCGTGGTGCCTGAAGCGTCATGGCTCTTGGCGCCACTGGGCGTTGACTGTCGCAGCCGGAGACGCCCGTGGCACTGAGTTGTAGCGATCTTGTCATGCTAGGCCCCATCCTGAGTGCCGCAAGAACTGTCGACTGATGTCAGTCAGAAGCGCAGAGATCTGCAGCTCCGACTTCAAAAGTGCACAGCAGATACTGCCAGTCCATAACGTACGAGGATGATCTCAGACATCACTCGCTTAGCATAAAATTTCCATCGAAGTCATGCGAGCCTAAGCCGGTTATGCCAATACTAGAATATACATTAGCCGCTTACATCTACATAAAAATGTGTGTGCATATGTACATGTATAATCCCTCGCATCTCAGGAGCGCTTGATCTTCCTGGGCATCCGCCCCGTGCGCCTGGAGGCTGTTGGCCTGGAGAGATCGTCAAAGCAATGCGTTCAGCAGGGGCGTTCCTGTATTCTTGCTGCGCAGAGCGTGCTCTTACATCTCACCAACACGTTCCAAAATCATCAACATGCTTACTTCATCTCCTTTTGTGGAGCCCTTTCAAGTGCGCATAGGGTCCTTACACCTACCATACTGGAAGCTCTGGATTTTAGCGCAATGTAGGGTAAAATAGATCAAAGAAGCATCGAGAGAGGCACAATGCTTCCCGCCAGCACGCATCTTCCAGATGTCCGAATTCTTAACTTTTGCCGAAATGCTAAGTTCAACAACTTTGCAAGCTCCAGTCTCAACTGAGCCGGTAACGCCAGGTGCAATACCGAATGCACCCTTGTCTTTCGGAGTTCCCCTCCCAATCCTTCTACGACGGCTCCGCGGCTGCAATTGCAGCCTTGTAATTCTGTGTTACTTCTTGGGATTACGTACAGCAGAGTTTCTGCTGGGTTGCACGCGCTACCCATGATGTTCTTGTCTCCGGAGATTCCTGCCGCCATGCTTGGCGGGAAACAAGATTTTTTCCCCCTTGTCGCCTGCTGGACGAACTCAGGCTCTCTCCAGAACGGCGTCACTCTCAATGAGCCCTGGAAGCCTATGGTGTCTATAGGGCTCCGGTAGCGGTAGCGGAAGCCACATGCTTCTGATTCGACGCGAAACTGTCATCCCTCCACGGTGGTCGTATTTCATGTCATTGACAGAGGTCTTGAGATTATATTTGTTCGGTACAGGGGAAGCCGGAAAACAACAACTGGAAGGCGAGAAACGCTTGCGATAGCCTGCCATGAATCATAGGAGGGACGCAGCCGCTTGTTCAAAGGCTAACCTGTAGTCGAAAGTGCCAGGCATGGCCCCACCCTACCTCTCCTTAGACAGCTCAGATGCACTTGCAAAACGGGCTTGACAAGAAGCAATCCAAGCTTTTTGTAAACAGGTTCAGACTTATCCTCAAACCCTTCCCAGCAGTCTCGGTGACAATGTTTTGATGTGTCCTATAGTCGTGGAGTTCAAGCTTTTGGCCATTCCCATTACTGCTCGCCTCGAGCATGTCACAGCGTCACGCGAAGCTTTCAACTCTGAAGCCTGTACCCTCAAAGACTCAAACTGTGCCGAGGAGCGCCTCTATGCGGGCATTGAGTTCCCTTGGCCTCGGCCAGACATGCCAATGCGCCCTGCCTGGTATTGAGCTCTAGGCCTCAAAGTGGCTGTCCAGCAGAGGGGTTTCAGTGCAGGTTGCTTCTGCATGCCTAGAGGTTACGCAAGTTTCATGGTATCAGAAATGTTGAATAACATCAGGAGTCATCGAAACCTGCATGAAGGAGATTATGCAAGGCTTGGACATGGAACCCCGACGGGAACCTCTGAACAGCGATTCCCCCCAAAACCCATTTCAGATTCTGCGTCGTGCCCAATGTGTTAGATTGTGGGAATTTCTTGGGTTTTGTGAATGACTACTGTTCATGCTGTGTTCAAAGTGCTATAGAACGTGTGGAAACTCTAGATAAAGTGGGGCAGACGGGAGGGCCACCAGCAAGAGCGGTTCACCGCGCTTTCGGTTGGAGTATTGCTGCGGCAGATACATGTTGTGTACTCATTACTTGGGCAAAATGTGCAGATGTACGCAACTTCAGGTTCTTCTTGAACTCAACGGGCGCCGAAGAGATCTCTGCATCTGGCACGTCCTACCTAAACCGAACGGAGGCCAGAAGACACCTTGTTTCAGGGTCTGGAGGGCTGGAACCTCCTGGAAAGCGTAGTCTTGGGCATTTATAGGGTTTGTGCTTGAGAGCGTAACTTGGACTTCAAGCTGTTCAGTCATAGCTCGTGCAGGCGTCGGAGTGAATATTTGCAGTTTGGGTTTTGCTGTGGACAGGTGGAAGACGACAGGTGCACACGAATTCCTTTTTTACAAGCACGCAACAGGGTCTGGCGCGATCCCACCATATCATGGTTCGTAAGGATAGAGTAAGTGTGCCCTCAATACAAGTGTGCAACCATGGTGGCACTTCCCTATGGCACTATGGAAAGGTCCATAAAGAAGCACTTGGGAAGAGCTGCCAAAGACACGTACCACGCAAGATGTTGCAAAGTATCATTTACAGGTCTCGCGTGCTCTGTTTAGCCAGCGGGTCCTTTTCAGCAACCCATACCTCTTCGATGCGAGACCCTGTCTGACGTGTACGTGTGTGTGTGTGTGTGTGTGTGCAACCCTGTGATC
>CAJNIZ010044482.1:114899-129041 GCA_905231905.1 Symbiodinium pilosum
TCGGGGGGGTCGTGGTCGCGAAACCCAGAACTGTCGTCACTTTTGGACTCGCCTCTGGAGAGAGGAAAGGAGAGAGGAGAGAGGAGAAAAGAGAGATGAGAGGAGAGAGGATAGAGGAGGGAAGAGAGAGAGGAGAGGAGAGAGAGGTTAGGAGATAGAGGAGAGGAGAGAAGATAGAGGAGAGAAGAGAGGAGAGAAGAGATAGGAGAGAGAAGAGAGGAGAGAGGAGAGAGGAGAGAAGACAGGAGAGGAGAGAGGAGAGGGGAGAGAAGAGAAAGAGGAGAAAAGAGAGAGGAAGAGCAAGAGAGAGGAGGAGAAAGAGGAGAAAGGGATGACGCTGGACCTAAGTCTCTTAAGTGGTTTCGCCCGGGGGGTGTTATTATCATTGCATGTACGTGACACGTGTCTGCATTCGGGTTCGTGGCTCCTATCTGGTTTGTTTTTTTAAGCCGCCCTCCCATCGGATATACTGCGAGCTAGTTTAGATGCGTCTGGCCTTGTCGGGCGGAGGCAGTCCAACTCTTTCCGCAAGGTGGGTCAACCTCCTTGGGCATTACAAGAAGTACGAGCTTGTTGTGGAGGGGCGCCGCCGATCAATTATCACAAGGGCTGTCAGGGCGACTGTCTGAGCTTATACGAGAGCTATAGCAGTGTAGGCTGAATGTAATTTGTGTTGAAGATGTCTAACGTTTCGTTGTCGCTAGTTCGGGAGTAATATGTGAGGCTTGACATTTGTTCAGACAAGCTCCTGCATAACCATGTGGCAGACATGCACAGGCATAGTCGCACGTACTCTCTGCTGAGTTTGGGCTATAACCTATCTTAAAGCCAAGCAGCAGCTGGACTTTGCAACCCTAACAGAACCCAAAGCTTCCCATGCCTCCGCAACCTTTCAAGCAGCCACTGGCTTAGATGTGTCTGGGATCTACTTAAGCAAAGACGAATTGAAGGCCGCTCTCCAACCTCCGGCAGTGTCACATCACCTTCAGCAAGCCCCGCGGATGCAGAAAGTCCTGACGGCACTCATCTAACCTGGCCTCAGCTTTCTACAGGATCTTGTTTGTCTGCAGGGCGAACGGGGCAATTTGCAGCTTTGCATGCGTCCCTGATCATACTGGTACAAGCTAGGCGGCTAGAGTTGTTCAGCTCCTTGCAGTGGGCCACTCTGCAACAAGCTCGCCAAGTGCTTGAGGGCTTAAGGAGTTTGCATTCAGACGCCCACTCAGTGAATGCTGGAGTCTATAGTGATCGTGCTGGAGATTGGGTTATCACTGTTCAGGTGCTGGGTGAATCAGTATAGGATTGATGATGGAACTTCAGAGGCAAGGCCTCCATTCTGCAGTCTGAATCAGCACCCAAGCCATCAGCATCAGTCCTGCAAACTTCAATTTCTGCCCTTTGCAGAGTCGAATCGTAGCGCCAGTCAAGGGGCTTTTGGGCTCATCTTCGCAGTGTTTCAGAAGGGGGGGCTCCATGATATTTCCCACAGCAGTTTCATGGAAGCTTCATTTCCTGAGAGCCCCAGTAAGGTGCTTCTTATCCCAACCCATGAGCTTCAACAGCAACAACCGCGGCAGCAAGAAGAAGAAGAAGAAGGGATTGTGTACTGGGCCTCAGAGTTCTAAGCAGCACCACGAAGCCACCCCCAAATCCGGAGGCCCATGCGACTCCCGTCGCGCTACTTTGCCAAGGGCCCCATCGGAGCAGAGGCGAGCAGCATTGCTTCAGATGTCAGCAGATCGTAGTTGAAACTTTAAGAGAATTTGGCAAATTGGGACAGCTCTGTATCCAGCGCACTTCCTTCTTGTAATCAAACGTAATCAAACTACTGGATTGCAATTTGTTTGGGCCGAATCCTTGTGGTACGCCGCGGGATTTGCTGCCGAGGGCTCAGGAGGCTTAGCATGTCCAGAGCTTTTTGGTGAAAAGGGTGCAAGAGAAACGGAATAAGGCTTGGGACTTGCTTGGTGCAGCAGCTTGACCTAGGAGAGCGCAGATTTGGTTCACACACGGCTGCAAGTATAGTGCTTCAGCGGTTGCTTTAGCAGATCACACTACTGAGGTCGGCCAGTTTGACGATGAGAAGAGGGCAGCTTGGCAAACCTCCTCTTGACCATCTTGCGGGTTACCTCGTCTGGATCAGCCAGCCCAGGATCAGATGGACATGGACTACTACCGCGGTGCTAGCGGTCCTGCAGCCTCGAGCACCAATGGTACCTTCTGCCAACATATTGGTCTGCCTATTCAACTCGCTCATAGAAACTGGATTGGGCTTCAAAGCGTCCCCTTTGATTCGGGGGGCAATTTTAAGTACTCAGCCCCGTTCGTTGCAGAGGTTACCGGGCTGGTAATTTCGTGTCAAGCGCTTCAGACGCCTGCCAAACTTGACGTGCTCCACTGATCATTTGCGCGAGGGTTCCAAAGCCTCCATACAAACCTGCTTCCACTCTTGGCCTTGGCAGTGGTAGCAGGAACGAGTGATCCTTGTTACACCTCTCATCCCCTGATCCCCAAAAATCACCCAAGCCCTCTTGGTCACACAAAGCTATAACCAAGGCATGGGCCCCGGGATGATGGCCCAGTCCATGGCGCCCGTGCAGGCAATGCCCGCTCCTGTGCCACTCTGTTGTGCTCGACCTAGCTCACTCCCCATGCCACCTGCCCAAGCCTGCGGTGCTCCAAGTTCTGTGTCATTGAAAGCAAGTTTCTCCGGGCAGCGTCTTGACCACGTCGTCAGCGTGTTACATCTTGGAGTCTGCGAGCCCTCCTGAACAGAGACACTTTTTTGATTCTGGCTCTGTGTCTACTTGCTAGTTGGTTGGGACAGCCATGTGGCAAACATCTATCTGGCTGAAACGTTTCTTGATGACACAGCATCTTTTCAGAAACTTGGACGCGCAAGCAAGTGTCTGCTCCTGGGAATTTCGATGCTGTGCGATGCATGAAAAGTCATCTGGCGCGTGACTCGCGCTGAGTTCTACGAGGTGCTCATCGTCCAAGATTAGTTATTCATCTTGCACATTAGACCGCGAAGTTGAAGAACCATGGCCTGTCCAGTACTTGCTTACACTCGTACGGCATGTTTACGCCATTCTGTTCTAGATTCGCTGCAAGTTAAGTCCCACTATGCCCCACCACGTTTGTGGAAGCCCCATGCGTTGAAATGCGCTCCCTTCTACACCCATCTGGATTTACTGTCCGATAGCAGCACGGATTCCCAACACAAGAGTCAACCATCATGGAATGTGCAAACCAGATTCCAGCCCATTTGCGTCAGTGGCCTGCCTGAAACCAGGCTCCTTCGAAGTACTTCAACGGACCTTCCATGCGACTGGGACAGAGCTTTGTCAATGTTTTGGGGCATGGCTTGTGTAGTGCCAGCCGTGTTTTTGGGGGTGAAAGCCTGCGCATGCAGGCAGTGCGTGTAGCACAAAACAAAAAGAAGCCATCTTGTCAGGTACAGCCAAAGCGGAAGCCTCTCTGCATCGCAACGAAGCGAGCGGAGCCAGACATCCATGGACCGGTCCAAGAGGCGAGACAGGGAAGAAGACAAGAGACAAGCCTTAGTCTCACAAAGCGTTAATGGGAGCTGCTCTCAGTGGCAGATTGTGATACTAGGACGTTAGGTTCCGTCAAATGCAGTTAAGTGACGCTACATGCAAATTTTGGCCCTAGAAGCCATTAGAAGCTGGAAGCCATTCCAACTCAACCTGTGTGAACTGGAAACCTAGACCTACAAGTCGGGAATCCCGGTCTCTGCCAGGAAGGGCAAAAACCTGCGCAAGCAGGGAGGCACCTCGCAGTCACAGGGCTCCGCCTACTCCTCGAGTGGCTTTGGAGACAGCATGATGTCCCAGGAGCTTTGGCCCCTTGATGTGCTTATGGGCATCACCTTGCTTTCTGAACCTTGATCTTCGAGGACCTATGAGGAAGAATCAGCAAAGAAAAGGCTGCCAGCAAACAGGCACACGGCACAGCAAGTACAGTTCACACATGCATTCAGTGTCGCGGGCTTTCAATTTCAATGCTAGTCCTGAACCACAGATGCTTCCAAGAGCCCGGGTTCCAAGAAAGGTGGAAAGCAGAGAAGTGTACAGTGATTTCAGTATGCGGATCCTCAGTTGAGATTCCTCAGTTGCTACTGCTGATGATGGATGCATGCAGCATGCGCTCTCGTGGTGCAGAGCTCTGTTGACGCAAATGAAGCCAACATACCCTAGTGAGCCTGACACGATACTGGCTCTGCTCTGTTGCTGGTTGCGTGAGTTGAAGCTGGTACGAAGCTGCAACCCAACGCCCAGCCACCCTACATGTCTAGCAGCAGTTGATTTGTTCGTCTGACGGACACGACAAGCTGGCCAGGAAGGCGTGAGAGATGAGTTCCCTTGCACCCGCATCATCGGAAGAAAGCATTCTAGGCTTCACACCCAAAACACCCAGCGCGTATTGAGTTTTAGGACCTGCAAACTTTGAACCAATCTCAGCCAAAGCCTACTGGTGCATCACAAAGAGGTTTTGAGGAAAGCTGCCAGAAGCGACGGCGGTAGATGAACCAGGCGGAAGCGAAGTGGGGCTCGAAGGTTTGAGGATTTCAGGGCTTAACTCCCCCGTAGAACTTCGTGGACTTCGCAATCATCCAGGAACCCTTTCTCCTTGGTGGTTTGATTTCCTTTGGCAGTGGCTGCGGGAAAAGCGATGAAGGAAATCACCGTTGTCCAGCATTGCAGATATCTCCAAGATTTTGAGTTGGTTACGCTGCTTGTTTCGTTGTCATCGACTGTTGTCTGGCCAGACCTATCGCCCCGGCTCCTAGAAGCAGAATGCGCCTCAGCAGCGCATTACGGCATTACGTGAACAGCTCACGCCTGGCTGCAGAAACTTCCATTCAGCTTCCCAGCCGCCTAGGCCACAGCAATCGCGCCACCCTCACGAACTCTTCCACAAATAACCTGAGCAACAAGGCATTAGTGCCGTTCCTCCAAAAACGACTGGTAAACCTGAGCTTTACCCGCGCCCCTGACATCTTTTTGACAGGTGGACCACTTCAGAGAGCTGTGCAAAGCTCTGCCGCCAGCGCAGAGCTCCCGGGCTCCCGGCAGTGGAGAGTGAGGGAAGGACACCCCTCCAGCAGTGCACGGGGTTTATGTTCCAAGACAAATTACGGTGAGAGGTTAGTCAACGATTTGGTTCAAGCGTTTAGGGACTTGGGCTTGGGGGTCTACGGTTCCAGATTCGACGGCTTCAGCATGGCCTAGGGCCTAGGGCCTAGGGCCTAGGAACACTAAGCTTGGTTTAGAAATTCAGAGAGGGAACCTTGGCAACTTGGGGGAGATCTTGCAGCTTCTGTCGAGGGATCTATGCTCTAGTGATTTTGCAGTTAACGAGTTCATGAGACCGCTCGATGTCGGGCTTTCATTTTCAGTGAGGGTCATAGCGTTGAGGATAAGGGGCTTCTTTGGCCTTCTCTCTCCTTGGGATTAGAGGCTGGCGGGGCTGAGCCCTCACCTGCCCTGCCGAGAGCCTCGGAGGATCCGAGAAATTGAGGCCCTTGGGAAGGTTCTTGAAATTGACTTGTTTGGTTGCTGGCTTTGAGTTTCAAGTCCGACTCATTCCTCAGTAGAAGAGTTTTTGCCTTGCCATGCTGAAGCAGGGCTCGCAAAGGTTGGGCTTTCAGCAAAACGATCGTAAGTGGCGATGATGGTGTAAGCAACATCCTACTTCCAGTGTTCATTCACAACTCGGCGAGCAGCAGCAGGTGTTGTAATTCAACATCAGGCAGTAGCAAGCCATCAGGGTCTAGGGCCTGTTTAAGGGTCGACAAACGGGATGATCCAACGTTTTGAAGTGGGGTTAGGGGAGTGGGGTTAAGGGTCCGTGTGTCGGATCCTCGTCGGGGCCCTGAGAGCTTGGCGGAACTCCGTCCGCTGACGCCTCCTGCCGTCGGCTGCGCAAGGACAGCCCGCGACTTGGGAAAGAAAAAGTTTCGAGTGAACCGGGCATGCTCATGCACAGGTAGTATGTGCAGGCTGGAGGGGTGCCTTTGGACATGCCTCAGGTAGAGTTTAGGACACAACACCTCATGTGGTGCAAAGAGCAGCGGCTGGTCTTCCAGCAAAAATTGCCACCACCTGCCGTAACAAGAATACGTAAGAATGCTGCGCAAGTTCGATGGAGCACCAAAGTCCAAATTTTTGCAACCTTGGCTCAATACCTCCAGTAGGGTCGACCCGTCTTGGGACATCTGGGATCATGGCGGGGGCGTCGCTCGGCTGAGATGCTGGCTGGCCCGAAGTTGTAGGATGTTTGTTTCTAAGGGTCTAGGCCTTCAGACTTGCTGGTCCCCGACTGATTCTATTGAAGCGGGCGTTGGTGTTTGGATCTTGGGACTGTAAAGCTTCAAAGCTCCTTACTCTGCACAATTTTATTCTGCACAACTTGTCTATTTCGCAGCTACGGGCTATTTCGCAGCTACGGGCGGTGAGGGGCGTGGATGGATGATTGTTCTGCCTAAGTTAGCAGGAAGCCACTTGCATCAAGCGCGGTGTGGGAGCCAAAGTACCAGGGTGATCTCAGAAGTCTTGTCGGGATCTTTCACTTTGAGATAGACGTTCAATGCCTCAGGACAGTGTTATTGCAACCTTGAGATGAAGATGCGTTTTTACTCAGAACGATTCGACGACAAACTCAGATTGCTCTCGGATCCTCACACCGGCGGGAGTTCTTGCACTGGCGCAGATGTGTTTTCTCAGGAATGAGGGCCCCCCAGCTTTTGCTTGGTTCATGCTTTCGAGAGCTTGGTCTCAAGTGCGAAGGACTAGAACCCCATCTGCATTTGTATCCTCATCGCCGCACCCATCAGCAAGCTGTTGTTCCGCATGTCCTGTTTGCCTGAGGTCTTTCGCTCAATATTCATGCGAGATGGGGCCTCAGCCAGTGTCACCTGGGCAGGGTGTTGTGCCTGCAATTCCTTTCAACAGGACTGACAAAGGTGCAAAGAGCCATTGAATCCACCAAAAGGCCTTTGCGGAAGTGATTCTATAGGCATGCACTTGCATTAATGCTTGTGGTTATCAACCACTTCTTTTTGCACCTCTAGAAGTGGTGCTGCTCCAGCAGCCTTGGCTGGGGCCTTTTTTTTTGAACTTTCTGGAGCGTCCTCCCTCTTTGTCAGGACATCATGACGGGTGCACGACATGAACTAAGACTACCAATACGGGCCCAGAGCTCCTGGCGCCAATGAACCAAGCCCACGACTTGACGCATCCTGTCGCAGTGCATACAGGCTCTGGACCTTGCACCTGCCTAGGAAGGGGAATCCTTGTCCATGCATCTGATGTCTTGCGACCAAGGTCACAAGAAAATCAGTCTGCAAACTCTTGCATATCAACAGGCTGGGCGGTTTAGGGTGGGGAGGGGTGTACGTTAACGTGTGCTTGCCGCAAACAAATGTGGCAACTCCGCCAACAGATTCAGTGCAAGGCCTCACATGTTTCTGATGGCCATGAGCATTTTAGCCTCGACCTTTCCTCAAGCCACACAAGCCTCCTGGCAGTGCTGCCCCTGCTGCTGGCGGCACTATGTCTCCAAATCCTGGCCGCAAACGTGGAGGCTCGGGGGACGGGCTTGTCCTGGATTAAGTGTAACTGTGGTTCTTTCACGGTACGTGTTTGGATTTCTGGTGGCACATGTCTGATCGTAGACTGTGCGCGCGCGGCCTTCTCAGTTGATACTGAGCTGGACTAGTTCGAAACCTCAATGCATTGACGGGTTGCTTCTGTGGCCTTTGAACAGAAATGTGAAGCTACCAGCTCAGCCTTGCGAGTCCTCAGATGTGAAGCAAGGCTGTTGCTTTGGAGGAGGTCATCAGGCGCGCTGTGGGTACGATGTCGTACGACTGGTTGTCTGCTGGTTTGTTGGCGGATTTGACAAGCTTACTCAGAACGCTAAATTCAGACTTGTGAAAGTGGAATTGGCTTGATGCTTTGGAGGTGGCACAGAAGTAGAGTGCAGCTGCAGAGGGTTTCTGTGTATGTCGGGAGCTTTGAGAATCTGTGGTATCGGAAATTGCGACGATGGAGGAGCTTGATAGATAACTAGAAAACCATTTTTTTTCGGATCTTCTGCATGGCACTTGCATTTCTTCAAAGCTGGCCACTGGCAGTTTGCTCTGGCCTCGCAGAAGGCAATACCTCGTGAACCGGTGCAATGCTTGTTGAGCTGTATTCAAATGACCCCAAAGGAGAACAGCTGGTTCTTTAATGCCTGATGCAGCAAGTCAACTGTTGTTGACGTTCGCTGCCAGCTGCAACCAGCGATGCAGAGAAGCACAAGAATAATCATCCTCATCAGAGGGGTCATGCCACTCAATATCAGCAAGTGTCGTGACATTGATGATCATGAATCACGTGTTTCACTAGGAACGGCCAAACTGGACAGTAAGTCAGAAGAACCCCCACGTAACTTCTGGTCCCAGTTCCCGCTTCCAAGTCGTATTCCTTGACTTGTTGAGGAAGCTGCCCTTGTGCAGGGTTCTCTCCACGGGGCTCCTTTGTGCTGCCTGGCTTAAGTCGCCTGGCGGCCTCGAACTCGTCAGGCACCGCAGTGTTTCAGGCCTTGAGAACTGCTGTTGAGGACAGAGCAATTTCTGGTTCAGGGCAACTTTGCGGGATCAGCTTGAGGAATCCACCCTCCTTCTCACATGCTGCACCTGCGAATCAGTTCCAAGATGTGTCTGAGGAGGGCACCACCTTGAAACACTTCTTGTAGTTCGTCCCCTGCAGATTTTGCAGCCTGGAGCTTCTCAGGATTCCTGTCTGGTCACCCTACAGGCGAGCCTTGTAAAATACACACTCTACTGCTCTGCCTGACAAACCAAGTACAGAAGCAGATGGTGATAGCAGTCTTTGTGAACCCCCTTGTTGTATATTGTATACAATGATCCATACAGGCCGTCTAGCAAGGCAAGGGCGCTAGTTCAGGTTCAGACTACGTCAAGGGTGGCAAGGTGTGTGGGTGTGTGCTGCGTGCAGGGCCTGTGACAAGAGGAGCTCGGAGAAGTTTGCAGCATAAGTTTACCTGGCGCGGTGCAGCGTCAGGTGCTGTCATCCACAGCCCATCACTTCTGAAATATTAAAACAAAGCTGACTTCTCCAAGTTCCCAGCCTGACATGTACCACCAGGACAATTCGACTGGCAAATGATGTGCTCCATCCGGCCTCCGCCTCAGGCCTTTTAGGTCTCAGGTCGTATGTTCCTCGCTTTTTCGATTTCAGTTGTCCCCCAGGAATATCGATGTTCCTGTCTAGACAATAGGCAGCCGACCAATACTGTGGGGCCATGACGTGTTTCGTCTGGTTTCGTAGGCTGTCTAGTTCGGACACTCGGGAGCCAAAGTTCAAGATGCATATTTGCCCTGTTCCTGGGTGGTGGCTCAATACGTTACCCTAAGTGTCTGCAGCCGAAGCATAGATCTTTGCCAAACGCCGACACTTGGTTACTGGCTGCTGTTAGCTTCATAGGTACACCGTAATCCCCCTACCACCTTCGGCAAGGCTTCCTGTTGGGCAAACACTCAGCCCCTGGCTTGCAGAATGTTCTCGAATGCTGCAGGGGTATTCGCTTCCAACAACTCTACCGCCAGAGTGGTCCAAGATTCCAACGAGGGTTTGCTTTTGTGCGGATTTCTTCAGCTGTGGACTGAAATTGAACGCAGAGGTATTGCGGTTGTGTTTTTTGGCCACCAAGAAAACCAGCCCCACCCAGTTGAAGATCGTTGCATAGAGGACTATGCATAAGTCGTCTGAAGTCTTAACTCAGAGCAACCAATCACCGAAGCCCCAAAAGCCAAAGCGACGGCGAGCTTCGCTGCCTGGCTGTATGAGGTCATCTAGCCGCGTCGCTGCGTAGCCGCGCTTCTGAGGGTGCTGTGAGAGCATGGCCTCCTGAGAGCTCCCTGCTTACAGTGCTTCCAGCCTTGTACTGTCTGCCAGCGATTGCACATTGACCGGTTCGTCTAATGATGCTAGCCTCTTGTAATTCGTAAGTTTGCATGATTTCCAGGGAAGCAGGCAAGCAACACCAGGGCTAGGATGTGTAGCTGCCATCTCCTGAGTTCACTGTTGCCCGGATGCCCAACTGTAGGGGAAGGGCACGCAGGTGATACGATATTTTGAGTGTGCAGATGCTGATTCTACTTGTTTTGCCTTCAGACAGCAAGCAGACCCAGTCTTCTGCGCTTGGGCCACTGGGCTTTCGCGGCACGTCGAGCTTTGTCAGGAGCTCAGGGATTCTAGGGATACACGTAAGCACGGATAGCTTGCTAGGAGTTTTGAGACACAAGATAAACGCAAATGTTGAGATACATGACAGACCAGAGCTGTCGCTACTTTCACCCTTCTGTTTCCAGATCTGACAGACTTAGGCATCGTAATCTTCACTCACATCATGCTCTTCCTAAAGCTGCGTTACTCCAATCCAAGGTGCGTTTTTATTGCTTAGCAAATTTGTTCCCAGCTTCTCTCCACACTACGGAAATGAGAGGGGTGGCTGCAGCCTCCTTTCCTGAAAGGATTACTTCAAGTCATGCATGACCTCCCTGACTTGGCTACGGAAGCTCGCGGATCCTTTTGCGGCTCCACCATGCGAGCTTCTGGACAAAGCCTTACTTACGGTCCTTGCATGCTTCAAGCGTTGCCCTTTCCATAACCTGGACCCCAGGAAACATAAAGCTCACTGACACTGACCAGGAAACCTCCCGTGCTCGATTAGTCACTTACTGGTGGATCCCGATTAATGTGGGGGGCCTTCATTACACGAAGTTACGCCGAAATTATTCAGCACCCCCTGATTCGTTTGGGGGCCCTCAATTGTGCGAAGTTGCGCGGCCGAAGCAATTTTCTGAGAACAATTCAATAGAAACCTTTATGAGTGCCTTCTAACACCTTGCTGATCCATTACCGAGCCAATCCTGATCCCTCCCGTTGTGAATTTACTTTAAACCTAGGTTTGTTTGGGGGGACCCCCACCCCGTTATGTTACTTAGGGATCGCATTTTGTTTCGGGGGGCCCCCTACACTAATCAGGACCCTACATTGAGGTCTTAGACAAAAGCTGGGGATTCCATTGGCGTGGCCTTATCATTGACCCAAGGTGACCCTTGGGGCAATGTCGGCTTTTGTGTTTCGTTACAGTCTTGTTTCCTGTGTAAGATCGTGCAGATTTCTTGGTGAGGTATACAAGGTCAGGGAGCGTTTCCAGCATAAGCATGCATAAGCTGCATGGGGTTTGGAGTGCTTGTATCAGCTTGATCGAAATTCGCCAATTGCCTGAGGTGATAATTTGTGGTTTTTCAATGGAAGCTGATTTCGCAATCCAAGCAAGGACTTGCCGCAAGTCTTCGTATGGGCTTTAAAGAGAGGGGATACAATGCCCGTAACAGCCCAGGACCATGACAGCCCAACCTCCCCAAACATCTGAAGCTCCAAGGTTCTGAATCCGCTGGCCTTGTTTTGCTCAAGAAGCTTCAGTGGCCATGTCACCTGGGCTCTCCCTAAGGGAGTCGCCAGGGTGGTAGGGCGAAAGCGTGGGGCATCAAACCCAGGACATAAGCATTAGGAAAGCTTTTAGGCAACAGAATTTCCCCAACGGTTTAGACTCGACTTGATTTGTTTGTTCATCCCCGAATGAAGTTCTGAAGCTTTCCAGCACGAAGGCTGACAAATGTACTGGATGTGCCGGCTTCACTGTCATCTAGCGTTGAGTAGCGGGGGAATGAACGCAAAAAAGAACTCACCTTCCACATCGTTATATCTTCCGCAATCAGATTGGGCATGGCGACTGAGTCGAGGGATGACGACGAGCCACTTGTGTGCGAAGACAGATCCATAACTTCAAGTGTACAGTCTAATCATGTTAGGACCTCTCGGGCCTGCGCCAAACATCAGACCTGAGCAGCTGCAGAGTAGGATATCCTGGCATGCCTACTAGAGTTCTGGCTGAGTTTTTTCTTTTGCATTTGCACAGTCTGGAACAGGGTGGAGACTATGAGTGTATTCTTCAGATCGTCACGCTTGGTGCAAGTTCTAGCATGTGATGATATCATATCTCCTCGACTTCCGCCACGCTTCCTCGTCTTCACCGTGCATAGTGCATGCTTAGCGCATAATTAGACTGGAACACAGCAAGCTCCCCAGCGCAGATTGGCTTGCAAGAACGGAAACATTGATTGGAACCCTCCACTGCAACAGCATTAAACATCACTCTCAAGATTCAACCGCTCCTGGCCAGGTCCTTAATGCCTTAATGCTGACTTCCTCAGACCGCGGGGAAGGAGCCCACTCGAGTAAATATGAATCCCAAGCAGACAACGTAACACTGCTCAGCGTCGGCACGGGTTGTCCTGAGAAACCGAGGGTGGACCCAAGCTCCAGTTCAATCCTGACAGCTTATGCGGGCTATACAAGCTACTGTAGCATGCAAGGTGTTGCGAAGGTAGCATCACATGTTCCTATATGTTCCTATGCTTGACAACAGGACCAAACCTTTGGGAGTTGTGACAGACTGGCACGTTTGGGGAAGCATGGGCTTCTTCTCCTGATGCATGTAGCTTTCAGCACGCTGCTGATCGCCTTGGACTTGTTCCCATATCCACTTTGATAATTACGACTGGTTACGACCACGAGTAGCCGATACTTTCAACAACATCCCTACTTCAACTGAACACTCGAGCTGGTCTTGGGTTCTTGAAAGATGTATGGGCCAATTATCTTCTGAGGCTTCCAGCTTGTACCGCTGATCCCCATGAGGTCAGCTCATGATCCGCTGCCGGATCTGCGCGTGATGTCTGACAAGCCGATGGATACCACGGCCTGCTGACAATCATTATTTACCTGAAGCCCTTGCATCGTAGGTCGTAAGCGTCAACCCCGTTTATTAGACATCATAGGTCTAGGGTTCGGACAGCTTACTGGATTTGCTGGGCACCCCGTCTCGTAAGGGAACATACCAGGAAACACTTCGAAGTCGTTCCTCATTGTTTGGAAGTTCTGTTTGACAATCAGTAAGAGCGCATCATGGGGCTGCGGGGATGGCATGCACTGCTTTGGGTCCACCATGCGAATCTCTTTCACAAGAAGCCCTCTTCCTGGACAGTGTCTAAAACACAGCTGATACCAGACAAAGCACCCAAACCAACCAGCCGATGTTCTCAGGAAATTCACGTGTCCTTGCCAAAGACGGCTGCCCGCCCAACATTGCAAAGTTTCTACATTGACGAGCTTACTGACTATGGCGTTTTTTGCGGCGTAATTAATTGAGGTTAGACTCGTGTGTAGGCGTTGGCTGAAGTTTGGAATTCTTCCTGGGCGCGAGCGATATTGAATTTTCAGGCTTGGGTCCATGAGGGCTGTCGTGTTCTTGGGCAGGAGCTCCAAGAAGTTTAGTTGTCTTGTGATGAAGCTCTGGAAATCTTAAGCGAGATGTTGTCAGGAGCAGCTAGGCCTTCGACTTGATTAATCATCATCCTTGAAACCTTTAGCGAGTTTTTTCTAAGAAGGTCTTGTGCAACCCGAAACTGAAGCCCAAGAAGGGTCCATCATTTTCAGCAAGCGGCACTTACATCTGGAAGATAATCTTTAAAGCTGAGCTCATAGAACCTGGCAGCCGCCCAATGCCAAGACTTTCAAGACCTCACGCGCTCACCTTCACAAGCGGACCCCGTGAACGTGACCATGCAGAAAGTTTAAATTCTAACCCGCCATCCCAGATGCGAGAGACTTTTACCCCTCAAGCCCCTCAGCGACCGCTCCCCTGCCGTGACTTGCGCAATGCTAATTAGAAAATCAGGCCACGGGGTGGTGTTCCGCGGAGTCAAAGCGGTCAGAGATATCGGACACGGATGTATCCAAGCACGTAACCAGGCTGCAAATTCTCATCCAAGACGCATGGCTACATGTGAAATGGAGACTAGCATGTTGAGGTCGAGAAAAACATCAGGACGTACAGCAGAGCAAGCCGTAGACGGTGGATATCTTGGAAGGCATGTGACAGGGACACTTCGTGGTTTATGAGTCTAAGCCCAGTGAAACGGGGATTAAGTGTTCCGTGCTGGTCTGATTACAAAGTGAGCGGAGATCAAAACCCTTC
>CAJNIZ010044482.1:129141-146983 GCA_905231905.1 Symbiodinium pilosum
GAAAAACATCAGGACGTACAGCAGAACAAGGATTCGAAGATCTGGTTCAGAACCTGAATAAATCTTTCCTCGTCGTTCATCTCTTTCGCCTTTTCCATTTCAAGCTGAACAAGCTCAATTTCTGGGCCAGAATTTTCCTAGGCTTTTCTTCCAAAGTACTGGCACGAAGCTTGTAGAAGTAGTTGCACTGTTGTAAAGTCACCCTTCCAATTCTGGGGTTTTTGCTGCTGATATGTCTACCGTGGGCAGAGCAGAAGAACTGACGCGTCTTAATGCTAACCTCATAACAAGAACCCACCCAACCCCCACCCCCCCGGGATGTGAACCCGAGCCTCCGTAATNNCGGGACCGTGAGCTGGAACTCCAGTTGTCGTAGCCAATAGTAGTACTTGCCAGTAGTAGATTTTTTGCGTTTTGGCAGGTTGGATTTTGCAATAGGGGGGGGAGTTATTAATATGAGCTGAAGATTAGCCTCTAAGGGTTAATTTCACGCCGTAGGTAGTGAGCGGCCGTTGTGCTATGCCTTTTTTCTGCACAGCGTAAAGCACGTTGTGTGCATTTTATCACTTCCTGTTCAGGAGTTTTGAGGCTACAGGCTGCCGCAGCATTACATCATATTTATTGGGGTTGTCAATGCTAGAAGTTCATAGAGGTGCGAAGGACCATTCTCCAGTTCTCCAGGGTGTAGAGGGGCCGCTTCATGCTTCCAAAAGATTCAGCAGGCAAACCTAGGCAGCAAACTAAAACTGAGCTCTTGTTGTGTGCTCTTACAAGTTTTGGGTGTTCATTACGCAGCGCAGGCGATTCTCTACTGCATGCATGGCTTTTTGCTGTTGAGGTGCCTCTGCCCAGAGACACTGAAGCTGAGCCAGATAGCATCAGAAAGCCTCCAGTTGCTGCAGGAAATCAATTTGTCTGCCAAAGCTGAACACCTCGGCCCTCTCATCCCCAAGCCTTGATTTGCGGTTTCGCATACCCGCATCTCCTCCAAGGGAATGCCAATGTCCATCTTGCAACTCGACTAGTTTCAGCCTAAGGTTCAGCAGGAGTCAAGTTTTTTTGAGGTTTGTGTTGGCAGTTCGGTTCGGGACACTTTGCCTTCGAAGCCCGTCGTGATGTTCACCTTGCATTATGGGCCATGGAAGGAGCATGAGTTGAGAGTCGCGGAATCTTGGGGCTGACGTGCGAATGTACACGATGGCTGCACAGAAAGGCCATGCATTCATTTTTTGGCTTGAGGCTGCTACTCCCAATGCGTTCCAAGCTTACTTCCTTGCAGCTTCCTGATGCTAACCCATGTCTACCTTTGCCATCAACAACGTGCTTGCAGAAAGTGTCCAAAGCAGAAAGCCCCCCTCCTGGCATCCAGGAAGACTGCGCAGGGATGGATCTCAGCAGGTAGCCGAAAATCTGAAAGCAGCAGCCGGAGATCCGAAAGCCCTGCAAGATCGGAAAGAGAAGCGCCTCAGCCACCTTTTCGGGTCTACCATTTTTCTTTTGGCATGTTGGGGCTGTGAACTGTGGAGTGTTGTGGATCTTGGTTTACGTGGCAGTAGCAAGAGGCAGGCAAGGATGACCATTCCAGGGCGGTTGCCTTAGGTTTTTTGAAAGGTACGTGTCCTTGACGGGTTTGGTGGTGCAGGCTGTTAGAGTGGATCTGCTGGGCCATGAAGTTGGGTTGCGCTGAGTTTTGACGAGAACGAGCCGACTTGAGCTGACTAAATGCGGACAGCTGGGAAGCTGTCAGAAAGTCTTTGGACCTGAGCGTGCGGGAGCAGCCAACTTATCACTCTGGCGCACTTTAGCCTAAGGCTAAGGCCTAAGCGTTGAAGATCGGACTGCCGCCCATCCACACCTTTCGCGCCTTTTGAGTGTTACGCCCTTGCACGATGACTTTCCTGAACTGCCCTCATCCCAGAGACATCAACAGCATTGTTGTGCCTCCAAGCTCCAGTTCTTGGATCCTAAGATTCGAAACCCTTTGCTGTCAAAGTTCCGAATGTGCTCAAGCTTTACGTGCTCAATTTTTTTACGCTCGCTCACTTGGTATCTCAGCCTAAAGCCGTGACAGCCCAGACTCCAAAGCTTAACAGCAGCGGACTCAAAGTCTCTCGCCGTAAGCCATAGATGCACTCAGGATAATGAGATTGGTTCCTCTTCCGGGGGGGCCAGGAGTGAGTTGCAAGCCGTTGATGTCTGACCCAGTTCAGAATTTGAGCGATGTAGACATGCGCTCAAGGTTTTGTGCAAGCGCACGGCTTAAGGACCAAGATTCAGCGGCATCTTTTGGAGGATTCGAATTGTGGTCCAATACCTCAACCCTGCCGCATGGCTTTTCGGCCATTTTGGGTGCAAGCCGTCGACGCTGTACTGCGAGTGTGTCGGTGTGGGAGGTTTTGGACCTCAATCTCCTAGAAGACAAATTGTTGCCTTTACTTCGCAAAAGAAGGTGTCAGCCTCAGCCAAGCAACCTACCTAGTTTTGTGGAACAAAATGATTGTGGAAATTTAATCTCGGCGCTCTCCCACCCCCCCCCCCTTTACAAGCGGCAGGGCACAAAAATCTAAACTGGGCGTCCTTCAAAGGCTGCCACGATTAAGGAGGACAATCTTGATTTCATCATGGACCTAAAGCCGTAGCGAATTCAAGAGGACCTTCAACCCTTCAAACATTGGCCCTGAAATTTACCTTTCAAACATTGGCCCTGAAATTCATCGGGCACCGAGCCACATTAAAGAGGACCACAGTAATAGCGCAGATCAACCATTGGTCATTGGCCTCAAAAGCAACAGGGGCACTAGGTGAAAGAAGGCCTCCTGGGAAACATGAAAGCCAAATCTCAGAAACCAGTTGGACTTCAGACTGGTGATCCGTTCTTCCTGGCGAGCATGTGAAGCCTGCTAGGAGTGAGATGAGTCAGAGTGAGGGCAGCCAAGTGGCCAGGGAGAGGCTTCATGGCTGAGTTTTGCTTGTCTGCAGTTCAGGCTTCGTGCGACATTCGTTAAGAACATGGATCAGAACATGTCTGGCTGTTTGGATGTGACTGCCAGCAGATCACGCGGCAGCCATTTGGTAAATAGCCGTGGACAGAGAAACGCATATTTCCGTCAACGTCTGCTCGCGTAGCTTACCATGAAATTAAAGTGCAAAAGCTTGCATGCACAACATAATGGGTTTGTAGTAGCTGCGGGACGGAGTGCGGCAGAAAGCAATGATGACAAAGAGGAGAAGGAGGAGGAAGCGTGCTGTGATAGTGATGGTCCTGCTGCTGCTCTTCTGCTGTTGCTTCTGCTGATGATAATGACCGTGGTGATAATCACGACGAGAAAGCTAAAACTACCAGGCTGGAGGGTGGAGATTTCCTGAGCTTGGACGAGGAGTTGCTTCGGAGCATCACCGTCCAGAGCTCCTTGTGTTATGCTGCCCGGCATTTGCTGAACAGTTCAGTCTTAAGGAGCAAACTTGCATTTCATGTAGCACTCTTTTGCACTTGCCAAAGGTTTCCCGGGTCTGCAGGCATAGGCATAGTGGAATGGATGCGTTGAGCTTGAGACCACGAAGCCCTGTGCGGTCGGCATCTAAGGCTGGTCGAATGTGGCGCAGCTCTCCGATGAAGATGGAGGCCTGCAGGTTGCCAGAAGAAGGTTGAGATGGGAGCTGGCCTAATCAGGGGATGGACTCTCGAGTTTGTGGATGAGGCTATTAACATGGGGGCTGAAGAAGCCTGGTCACATTGTTGGAGTCACTGTTGACTTTGTCCTGGCAGCACCAACCCTTGACAAAGTAGAAATTGCACAGCTTGTTGATGCCCGGGTTTGTGTCTCGCTGGCCACAAGCTCAGGTGTAAGGCTACACATTGAGAACTTAATCTCTGCACCTAGCTCTCAGGCACCGGAAGTATGTGTTTTCACCACCCACTTGATGCAACTTTCTCTCAACATCATAATATCTGTGTCTCCGTCCCTCTACAACCTCGCCGTGCCCCAAAGCATGCAACTTGGACTTTGCATGCCAAATGCATGTGTCCCAATGGAAGCTCGCTCTACGATCCTGACCATGATATCGACTTCCTTTTAACCCCCACCTCCTCCCATCGGGATCGAATCTCGATCGTTGGGCCACCAGCTCAACAAAGGGTCCCAGCGGATGTTGGAAAATACGAGCAGGGACTGATCGAGACTCCGGGATGGGGCTTCTCAACTGAGGGATTTGGCTAAATCAGTTCCAACAGCCCGGTATCTCTGAATAGCTGAATAACAGTCTTAACATGGAATAAATTGAAAGTGAACAGACACTATATTGCCTGATCCCATGAAATTCATGCAACTCAACGCCTCATACAAGCACTGCTGCCAGGAGGGACAACTGCGAAAGCTACATTCGCTCAGTCGTACGGCTGAGCGCTACGATGCTGCTCGGCTGTAGGACAAAAGGGGAGAATTGACAGGCTGCAACTTAGGCTGAAGACCTACAGTAAGCTAAAGACCTAACATTTTGGGAAAGCATTCTTGGACCAGGTTTTCTTCTCGCACACCTGGTCAACGCCTGGCCGATGGAAGCTTGGACCCCAAACGAGTTTCCACGACCACGTCGGCCAGAGGTTCTGACATAGGTACGGTGCAACGCCGCCTTGAATAACAACCCATCGAAACAAGGGTTCCACAGAATAAGAACAATGATCTGAAATAGAGAAGCTCTTCGGATTTCAGACTATATGCACGTTAGACCAACTTAAACCTCAACCATCCTAAACCTTACTTTTTTATTGAGGGTCTGGAAATTAGTTGCTCTAATTCTAAGGGTTTTCAGCCCAACAATGCCTCTGCCTTTACAGTGCTCTTTAACCCCTCAATCTGACCCAAAACATGGGTTAAACTCAGGCGCTTCATTATTGCAGATCTCGGATGAAGGGTGCCCCCCACTGGAATCCAAAGAAATGACGAATCAGCTCTCCCAGGTCTTCAAAGCAGCTCTCCCATTCTCATGTTTCTGGGGTCTTCGACACGGCTCTCCTATGCCCATCTTGGGAGCAAACAATTACTGTATAAATATGTCCGGAACAAATGACCTTGAAAAAGTCATCTCCATGAATCTGACTCAGGAAGCACAGTTTGAGCCTTCATTTTTCCGATGCATTTGAGAAGCAGTTCAGCTTTCAGAATCAGCACTTTCATTCTTCATTTTCCAAGCAGCCAAGTAACTGGGAGGAAACCTTTTCGATCTGAGCTCCAACTCCCTGGCATTCTGGGATGAGATTTTGCGTCTTAAATTTCCAGAGTTTGGGGCCATAAAATATTAGGAGCTCGGATTACGAAGTAGTGGTCTCTGGGGGCCAAGCTCAAGGTTGATACTTTTTTGCGGATCTTGGCCATTGGCTGCATGCTGATGAGCAGCAAGAAGTGTCATTCAAAGCAGGCTGCACCCAGCCTGTACTTTCGGACAGAAGCCAGTTCTCCGGACTCAGACTGCCGAACTTGAAGGAGTGAGGATTCCCATGATCAAGACCCTTCAAGCCCCCAAAACCTCTGTCCTGAGGGTCCCGCAGCATCTGCACTTACCTAGAAGACCGCGCCCATGCAATTCAAGTTGAGCATGGTTCGAGAAGTTGAAAATCCTAAGCGCACTTGACCCTCCGCACACGTACATCTTGAAAGCTTGAAGACAGTTCAACGCTCCTTTCTTGAAAGCAGGAAATTTCTATCGCTCCTTATGTCTTCCTGCTGGCCTTTCGTGCTACTGCTCTTCAGCACTCGTTTGGGGTTCGAGTTCAGGTGGTCGAGGCTTCACGCTTAAAGGGTTTAGGCATAATAGAATATGTTCGCTTGTGGATTGTGTAGATGGTGGCCTTACAGGCTGAGGGTATAGGGTCAGGGATAGAAACTTTCATGTTTGAGCGCTGACAACATCTTCTTGGTGTGGATGAATGATGAAGCTTAAGGCTCCGCCGCTATGCATACATGTTTTTATCTTCGGATTGTATGTAAAGCTGGAGAAGCGGCCGTCTTAATATTGACATGCCATCAAGGTCACTGGCCCCGGCAATTTGCTTTCAATTCCCTTGCATCCATCATGAGAGGGTGGCCAGGGGCCTATACTGCAGAAGTTGGGGCAGGATCGATTTCATCTGAACGAACCTGATCGGAATTCGGCCATTGATTTTTCGAAGACTAATGCTCGCAATAGGTTGGCTATGGGATTTTGATTTCAGCTCTTGGGGAAGGAGTTATAGCTGCTCCGTTGTCTGTTCAGATTTGCCGACCTTGAACTGCAAAGCTTCGTGAGGACAATTTTCAGCTTCATTTAGTGAGGCACTTATGCGGATGTTGGCAGCGTGTATTTGTTTGACAACCCATTTTCCCATGATTGCACGGCGTAGTGCCAAGTTCAAGGCTACAATGTATACGCTTGCCAAGAAGAATGGACATGAGCTTGGATGGTGTCATGCTGCTATGCCCATTGAAAACTCTTCTGCACGGACTGAGGTCCTGGGCCCTTGCGATAGCCACAGCAGCGCTTCTGTGCTACAACGAAATCCTTCCTATGCCGTTCCAGCACACCACCAGGAATCCTGGCCGCACAGGGGTTACCCGGTTGTAATAGATTGCAGGCCCTCATTCAGAACCCTCATTCGTACGAAGATCGAGCTGCAGTCCTGGTCAGTCTCACGGTGTCAGTGTTGACGCGAACGGAAGAGACAAACTTGACGTGTACGGCGGTGTACGCATGGAGTCTTCGCTCGATGCTTCATGGAGGCATTGAAAAAGAGGTGCTGTCAGAGGAGCATGAACACTTTTGTTCTGACGACTGGCAAGTTGACACCAAGCTGAAATGAATGCCCTACCAATAAACCTTTGGGTCGTGGGAGCGTCGTCGGGGCCCAGCACTGGTGGCTCTTCGTCAAGCACTCCGGCAAACAGAAAGGCCAACCTGCAGGTGGATCAGGTTGGATCAACGGCATCCAGCACGCGAGAAGCGATTCCAGCCGGTTGGAGACTTCATGACAAGAAAACGAGGATGAAAAACGGAGGAAGGTATGGGTGGATGAAGCCTGAAGTGAAGCTCGTGAATACAGAACCGCACAAGCCTGCAATGTCGTTGCATTTTGCCTGGATACTTGCTTTTTTGAAATCCTTACCCTTCAAACTGCACTCCGCAAGGACGTTCGACACAGACTTCACGCTTCTTGGCTTACTTTGTGCTTTTCCGGAGGTCGCCATGGATTTGTATCGGGCTGGGAAAAAATTATGTTGACTAGCACCTTGGAGGCTTAACGCAGACCTGTTGAAGGGTGAGGGGACGTGTCCGGAACCTTGCACAACTTGTGCTCCCTGGTTTCTCGGCGTTGGGATCGTCATGCGTTAAATTTGACGAGCATTGTGTCAGAGATAGTTGCTCGGAATGGCGGATGTGGGAAACCACTCTTTAAGCCTTATTTAAGCCTTAAATGGTCTCCAGTAGACCTGCGACGTTCATCAACATCAAAGTGCCTGCAGCGGATGTCTACCTGAACTGATGCAACTGTTCCTATCTATGGCGAGAGCTGGGCTCGAAATCTCAGCATTCTGCAGATTTCAGATGAAATGGCTTGAGCCGTGGGATCTCAGATTTCGCGTTTAGCTCTGGCCCATCACCCCCAATGTCTGAAATCTCAGCCTTGCGGGCTGAAGAAGTCTCTTCAGCTGCTCCGTGCCCAGGTGTCCCTTTGGCCCCTGGTTGATGGTGGGCGGCTGCTTTAGTTCGGTGCTTGGCGCTCTGCTAGCGCCGCACTTGCCGCCGGGCTGCAATTTACTCGAAGCGGTTGTGGTGGTCAGTAAAGCAACAACAAAGAGCCCGACGAATGTCCAGTATTCCAGTGTTTGTACAGTCAAAGACTTCTACAGCATGCGTTCATTCTTGTAGTTTGTCGTTTGCCAGTGCTTATGCTTGGAGTGTTGTGCGCGGAGCACAGCTCGAGCGTGGAGGCCGAAGTGTCTCCATTGCGGCGCGAAGCAGCATGCCTTCTTGGATGGCGTGTGCATTAACCAGACTCTTGACCTGGTTTCAGGGCTTTGGCTTTACCTCGACCTTGATCGAGCTTGAGGAGTTTGATAGGTGGATATTTGGTGACTTCAGTTGGGGCATTCCAGGGCACGAGCCAGCAAGTTTCTGGTGGGAATTGGCGGGCTTCGCGCTTTTGTTTGCAGCTTGCTCCTAGTCTCCCATACCGCCCAGAATTTTGTGTTACGTCGGCTAAGCCGTCCAAAAAGACATGTTTTTTTTTTTGTGTTGCCATGGCTCAACACTGACTTGCAAGTTGGCTGACGCGGGACGCAACCCATGCAGCTGGATTTCCGAAGCAGCTGGAAAGTGCGCGAGTCCTTCCTGACGACTGCACTTCCAACCTTGGGAAGAGAACCTTCCCACGCCTACCCATAAAAGCCAAAATTACCAAGAGCTGTGCCACGACTACACCAGCTCGAACTGTGAAGCTACAAGCTTGAACCCCAGTCCGAAAATCCAAAGAAATTCTCAATCCAAAGAAATTCTCCAAACCCAGGGTGGATGATGAGCAAAAGCAGCGGGGCATCTACGGTATTGGGGGCTTCTTATCCGTGTCGGAGGAGGGATTCTGTGCTGTGTCAAGAATTTCGTAGGCTCAGTTGCTTTTATTCGAGCATACACGAGGAGCTTGCCCTGCAACTAAAGCGTTGTGTCAATTACTCTTCAGAATGGCTCTGCAGATGTGCTTCGCATACTTAGCTGCGATTTCTTTGTTTCCGAAATTTCAACCCCGAAGGATATAATGGTTTGATTTGGGCCAATGTCACTAGAGTGGCTAGAGTTTGCTGCCGCAAATATGCTGTCAGTGTTGGAAAACTCTGTTGCCAAAGAACCCGAAGTTTGACGACCCCATCTCAACTTGAGACTTTGCATGAAACGCTTGGCCTTTCTGAACTGCAATTGGTCTCCTTTCAACCTCAAGATTCGCTTTGTGCAGCTGGGCTTCCCAAACGATCATTTGTGAAGGAGCTTCGCGTTCTCTGGAGTGCTCCATACCTTTCCAGCTTGTGGTGCATATTCGAGCAGCTCAGCTGCAGGTTGTGAGAGTCTATGCCCGACACCCAGCATCTTGAAAATCTTTGATCTTACAAAGGCTCCTACCAACAAACTCCTTCCATGAAATGCAAGGCTAAAGCATCTCAAGAAGCGAGTAATGCTGGACCCTCTTTTGTTGTGCCACCCCCAAAACAATTGACTGTTCTCTTTACGTAATCCGAGGCCACCTCCAAAATTTGCCGCGTAGCTTCATCAATAAACGCTGAATTTCGGTCGCAGCCTTACTAACTCGAATTAACATAAACTAGAATCGAATTCAAATCAATTGAAATCTAGGTGCAGTCGAATGATTGAAATCTAGTCGAAGTTAACTGGAAGTTGACTTATAACCAGTGAAATCAGAAACCAATTGAAATCCAGTTTAATTCAATTGAACCAATTTAAAATCTAATGCAATCCGGTTAGAATTAGTTGAATCCAATTAAGATGACCTTGAAATCCATCATTCGACATCTAAGTAGAACCAACTAGCATCTAATCGGAATCAGTTGAGAACCTGATTGGCATCAGTTAACATCTAATCCAAACAAAGTGGCATCCAGTTAAAAGGAATCTAACAGCAATTCAAGCCAAGTGATCTCTACTTGCGAGCCCATTGAAAATCAGGTGGTCTAATCAGCACAAATTAAATCTCAACAGAATCAGTTCTAACCCAAATAACATCAGTCGGCAATCTAGTCAAAAACCAATTGGAAATCAAATTCGAATCAAGTTAAGATCCACTTTTGATTTATTGAGAATATATATATATAGAAGCAAATTGAATTGTATGCTATCCTGGTGAAAATTTAGGCAGCTGGACAAATTTGTCATTATTCCGAACTCAACAATTGCTTAAAGCGAGTGCAGCCCTCTGCAGGACTGCGGCCCAAGCAAATTGATGGCTCGCACGTTTTCTAATAATCCCCAGTGAGCGGTTTACATGCAGCTGGGGTCTCTTAGTTTTGGGTTTCGGAGTCGCTGATATGTGGCCTTATAGGTAAAGGCTCTGGTGCTAGAGCTCTGGAATTTGAATCCTGTAACGCCTGAGGCTCCAGGCCTTCTAAGTTCAAAGGTATCCTGGTCCGAGAGAAGAAGTCTGAGACAGCACCTGCAAGCTGTTTCTGTTGTGCTTCCTTAGCTAAAGCAAACCTGATATTTTGGATCCCGCCAAATTTTTGCCACTCCGAACCCCTCAAACAATGCCAGATCCTGAATAATTTCCTCGCAAAAATTATTTAACAGAGGTCCAGCTGTCGAGAGACTTGGAGCCTTTAGGATAGGGTGTCACGACATTAATTTGCGTGCTGCCCTTTACGTCAAAGAGTTTCTTTGCCACCTCGTCGCTCAGATACAGGAGAGGAGCCGGCCGGAACAAGTATAGGTTAGACCTTACAGTCTGTGATATAGCTCCTGCCCAACTTCCAGACCCAGAAAAGTTGAACCATCATTCAAGACCTTACCCACTGCATCAGGCTTGCAGCCTACCGCCAGGCAAACCCGAAGCTGGGCTTGGAGAGTCTGACTGCAGCTGCGTTTTGGGGGATCAGGAGTTTTTTTGAAGAGTTTCCAGCAAACCCAGGAATGGCCGGATCAAGCTTATGCCGCTGTTTGTGGAGCAGGCAGGCTTCGTGGAACTGGTGGCTTCTGTGAGGGCGGACATGCCAGGGTTGCAGTATGGAAGCCTTTGCTGTGGTCCCGATAAGTGTGACATTTGTTGCTGTTATGCACATGACCAGAAGCTTCAGCAAGTAGAGGATCAGGTACGTGATGCTACTGCCCTGCAGCAATTACCAGTACCTTGGACTCACACCAACTCAATACGAAGCGTTTGTTGAGCTGAATGACTCGGACCTTGAGCACCAGGCGCTGGTTCTGATGTGGCTATGCTTTTGGTTCCTGCGCCTTGGCAATGGTTCAGATCACCTTGCTGCAGCCTTTAGGGTCATGAATTTTCAGATTTTCTTCAGAAGGGTAAGTAATGAGTAGCCCTAGCAAACTTCCAGGAAAGCTTGTTTGATATATCACAATTCTATGGAAGATAAACGTTTCATCGTATCTTGGAGCGGCCTTGGTGGAGCCACAAGTTGCACAAACAAGACTCCCGCACCTCATTGCACCCCGGAATGACACGACTAGATCACTGAACCCCCGACGCCACCGTAGGACTGGCAGCAAGCTCCCTCGGCAAGCCACCCGCCAGTCTAGAAACTGCATGACCTTCTCACCCAGGACAGTATGATGGCAGCCCAAGCCACTAGCTGAATATCATGGCATTCCGTTCCCAAGCTTCTAAGGACACAATAGAACTAGCAGCGTTTGCGGACCCCTTCCTGCGTAGGTGTTTTGATTGAGAGATCAGGCCTCAGGTGAGGCTGCTTGTAAAATCTGATTTGCTTGCCTGACACTCAGCCTCCAAAGCTTTCTGAGGTCTGGATTTATGTGGCTGGGAACAACTACAGACGCTTTTGCAGACGGTCGGCAGGCGGTTGCAGCCGCTGGGCTTCAGAGCGGGTAAGATAAGTTCGTGCTTTGTATATATAAGATACACTTGTCCCTGACCATTTCTGCCTCATTGGCATCTATTGGTCTTCTTGTAGTCTCCAGAGTTGCTGTACGACCTGTGTTTGCAGTTGCTGGAATCGAATTTGCTCTCCGAAGCAGAGCGCGGCGCATTCCTGCAAAGCTTTTCTTATCCCTTCCGCAACT
Organism: Symbiodinium pilosum; assembly: GCA_905231905.1. Lineage (NCBI taxonomy): Eukaryota > Dinophyceae > Suessiales > Symbiodiniaceae > Symbiodinium > Symbiodinium pilosum. The sequence continues at coordinate 140,926 of CAJNIZ010044482.1, forward strand.
GCGGCTTCGCGAAGCTTATGGAAGTGGCTGAAACTGTGGTCCTCCAAAGTTTTGCCACAAACACATCACTTTCAATTTGCCTCACGACAGTTCTCCCCACACTGTTAGAGTCTTGCTAGTACGTCAACAGAAGGCCACACATCTCAAAGCCACCTTCTTCCTACAGTGACTGAAGCCTAGAAAGCCCAGCGATCACAACAGCACAGCGTACCAGGCCTTGGCGATCGCACCTCTACTGCCGTTTCTGCAGGCAAGAGTCGGCAAGAGTTGAGGTCTGATTTGAATTGATAGGGCTAGGGCATGATGATACTAAGCTGTGCATCCCAAGTCTGGAGTCAGGGCCAGGGTTCACGAAAATGGAATGTATGTGGCTGACGGACTCATGCGTACAGATTCACGTTGCCAGTCGCAAAACTTCTGTACCACGCAGTAAAGCAAGATACCAACCTCTGTAGTGGCCGGCAATTTGCACCCTGCCAAGTGTTTCATAGAAAGTGACATTACAAAAACAAACGGCTTGTGGGCTTGTGTGCTGCGCTTCCAGCTTTGAGAAACTTCCAAATTCCAGGCCCAAACCAATAAGGAGGTGTGCTCACAGCCAGGTGCTGCGGAGAAGCTTTAACGGAGCCAAAAAGTTGTTGACAGACCTGGCCACCTTGCGGCAGCGAGCTTTTTGTGTGGGAGGGCTTAAAGTTGAGCATCTCTAGCATAAAAATCTGCATTCAGAGACCATACACAGGCTTCTGTAGGCTGCTCTCTGTAGAGGCTGAGTATACCACTACATAGAGGGTATGAAAGGTCGGGGTCGTTGTTGCTTCTTTGCCTGAGCAAGAAGTGCGGGATAAATTTGGCGGTTGCGGACAGGACACGTGTGCGAGCTTGTTTGATTTCTACTTCTGGCTTCGGGAGGCTATTTTAGTTGTGCGGTGCATGGCATTGCACACCAGCTGTAGTCACTGTAGTCTTTTCAAGCAAACCCAGGCTCTTGGTGCCGGAATTGTTCATATTTAGGGGCGCAGGGGTTCGCATGTGCTTCGAGGCCTGTCAGACTGATGACCAAAGATATTCTGAAGGGAAGGCATTGGGTACAACATTCATGCATGCATGCATGCAAACGAGATCTTCACCCCAGAGATTTGGCTCAACTGAGGACCAGTTCGATCTGCAAAATGCACGGTGCGCCCATGACTTTGACAGAGAGCACTCGGTCTGAATTCTGATTTTGTCTGGGTCTGGAGAATACTAACGACATCGCGCTCAATAAATGTGCTTGACAATGTCGACATTTCGTTTCTTGTGGCCTCATTTGTTGGGGCAAGCAGTGCCTTCAGCAATGGCTCTTTCGCACTTTGCTGCTAGTGGCTGCTTCTGCTGACCGTGGTATTTTACGCAGGGTCATCAGGAGAGTACCTTGTGTGTTTCAGAGGACTTCGAAATGCCAGACCGGGTTGCTCAAGAAAGGCGTGCCACATTCCTGTTCCTGCCCGTTACGAAGCGTTCTAGCCAGCGTAGCTGACTTTGTGGTCCCGCAGCTTGCGGTGCACGACAGCTGAAGAGCGTTCATGGGTTTGTTCGTTTATGAAAGATGTGCCAAACCCTGCACGGCTTGATGGGCCGATACTGGAAAGGGTCACAAAGCCTAGCATAATTGCCTCTCAGGGGCAAGCAGTCAATGTTCTTTACGCGACTGGCAAGCTTTTAACTGAGAACCGGTTACCGCCTGACCCCCTGAATGTAGTTGTCCGAAGCTCCAAGGTTCGTTTACAGTGCCATCCAGAAGTGGTACGGGGACGGGATGGCATTCACTGTGCCCCAGCCTTGTACGATGGACATTTCTCTGTTAGACTTTTCGGTCCAATCGCATCCGAATTTGATGCCCAGACTTTTGATTGCACAGCTCGCGCTTGTTCAGGCAAATGCGCATTAATTACGCCAGAGAGATTTCTGTGGGGAGGGTCGGCGCTTGTCACGGTTCTGCAAGTCTAGCATCCCAAAGTTTTGCTGACCATACATGTCAGTGCGGTGTGTCTAATTAAGAATGACGGGTGGTTGAGGTAAGAAGCTTTCGTAGCAGAGCGTCCTTGCTGATGCGTGTCAATTACCCAGTACATGCTGTGCCCTTCTCCCAGCACATTGGCGACCGATTTCCTTCACATCAGACAAATTTCATTTTTGTGCGCACTAGGGCCCTGTGGTTGCTGGATCAGGAACACGTTCGTGGTCCGTTGAGAGCAGAGCTCCTGGCACCTTGGGCTATGAGTTAGACGGAGCGACGATCGAGTTGAGCTAGCAGGGGCACTATATTCAGTATAAATGCATGCCGGGAGCACGAAGAGCTGCATGTATCAAGTTCACAAACTAGCTTGAAGAGCTGCAGGAGACATCCCATATCAGCTCCAAACACGTGCTTGATACATCAAGCACACGACAGCATTCGCAGACACAAGCTCAACACCTTCTCTGAACTGAATTCAAATGGGTGGCTGGCATGGTGACCGCCCGACGGTTCGAGTAAGATCATCGAGACGAAGTGTCCTTGACGGGCAAAAAGGTTCTTATTGAGTTGGGCTGAAATCTGCCTCCTTCACCCATCTCCTTGTGCACTTCAAGTATATGTGAAGGGAGCAGTCTAGCAGATGAAATAGCTTCGGAGCGTCAGGGCTCTGAGGGACGAAGGTTGATTTTTTCTCCATGTTCCTGAGGCCAACGAAGCTTCAATGACTGTCTCGACCGTGCCCTACTGCCTCGTAGCAGCGACAGCAATAGCAAGCCTCGGCGCCATGTCAAGAAGATTAGCAGTGAAGCATGAGGTTAGTGAGTGTAGCTGCCACAGCAAGGCCATACGAAGGTCTACAGTAGGCATGAACTACTGTACCTCCTCACCAGGCTTTTCTTTTGGAGGCGATACCTCGCGGATGAGCCTGTTATTGAATCAAGTCTGAGAATTTCTGGTGTAGGGTGTTATAATCCTCCAGCGTCATGAGCACACTCCCGAAGCGCGTTTTTTATATTCTGTAGCGTCCGGTGGACAGAAAAAGAGCAAATGGGGTGATTGGGTTAGCGTGGAGTTCAAGGAGTTGGCTCTAGAGCTGGCTTGACAGAGTTACAAACTCGCATTCCAAAACCCGGAGGTTTGGAGACCTGCCTTGCGTTGCTTCTCGCTGGTGCTCCCTGGTCTTCAGTGCTGTCGGAGTCCTCGCTGGAATAATATGAGCTTGATCGGAAACAGGTGGGCTACTGCGGTGTTTGCAGGCATGCGAGAATCACTGAGCTTGCGCGAAATGGGAGATTGAGCGGAGAAATCTGCAGGCTGCTGAGTATGGACGTTAGCGACAGCAAGCTTCTGCTGCTGAACTGCCTGTGCATGGAACACCACCACTCATTGCTCGTAGCGTCGTAGGGACTGTTACTATCCTTGACAACTCCTCGTTGGAAACCTTCCCATGTGACCCGGCATGCCCGACACTGGAGCGCTGATCCAGTCTTCCAAGTCGCTGCCACACTCCGGCTGAGGAATTCCTTGGCTTCGTCATAAGCGTCTCCCTGTGGCTTCTTGGCAGCAAGACGCTGGCCGTCCTTGCCTGGGAAGCGGCAGCTGGCAGGCAAGTTTCCTGCTATGGGATGGTGCAGGAAGGATTTTGCCCCGGTAGGCTGTTGGGTTTAGAAGTTCTCAAAGCAACTGGCAGAGGGCATCCTTCTAAGGGCATCAAAGTCTTGAAGTTCAGAACGGTTTAGCGCACTGACCTTGGGCAAGCTGTCGGCGTCATCGCGAGCTGGGAGCCATCAGCCACACTCCGCTGTCAAGAGAAGCAGCTTCCAGGTCGCTTGACACCATACTGCAAGCCTCAAGAGGCGCAAGATCTGCAAGCCTAGAATGCCAGGAAACTCCAACATTGAGCCCCCAATGCCCCAGTGGAGAGGTGGCTTATGCTATACCCCCCCACGCTAGGATGTCCTAAGCCCTCAAAGCACAGTCACATCACGAGGTCTCTTGTCAGCTTGAAGCTCCTGCGGCATGGCCAGCACTGTGATTTCATATAGCTCAAAAGGCTTTTGTGCCTCGGGCCCGGTGGAGTGATCTGTGAAACGCTGGGCTCGATGTTCTCCTTCGGCAAAAAAGGGACAGCTTTCAGTCACCCAGCAACTGAGGTGGTACATGTGTAAGACCTTTGCCGCGCCACATCCATCTCGACTTTGCGATATTTGCAAGACCCTGGGAACTGGTGTCACGCATCCTGGGCTGCAATGAGAAACAATTAAGAGGGGCGCTTGAGGGATCTGGCTTCTGTGGTGTCGTTCCATGTACGTCTCAGCTGTCGAGAGGAACATTGGACTGAGATCTCGTAGCAGCAAGTTCTCCTTTTACTCATGCTCGTTTCATGGGGAACCGGTTCGCTGAAGCCTCCTTAGCAAAGCTATGACATTTCCTGAATTTGGATGGCAGACAGTGCTCCTGCAACAGAAATCATGCGGCCTTAGATTTGCATCTCCCGACTCTGTGATATCCTCCTGCCGCTGCTGCCAACCTGAAGCCTCAGAAACCCAACCCAAGGTTCGCACTGTTCATTGGTGTCGGGGTGGCCCCGGCCTTCTACCTGATGCGCAACTTGCCACGCCAGTGTGTTTGTTCTTTTGACATGCTCTAACAGTAACAGGTCTTGTTGCATGGACCTTTGTCATCCTAGAGAACCAGAGAGTGCTTGCATGCTCGGTTTTCTCTCAGCAGCAGAAGCTCCGAAGCGGGTTGTTCTCAGCCTGCGCGGATGCGTACTTGTAGATCCAGTAACCCGCTTAATCCACCCAGATCTTTCCGTTGTCTGACGTCCCCTTCTTGCATCAACTGGATAGTTTCTGAGACGACAGCTACAGTGCTTTGAAATTATGAAGCCCCGGGCTTGCAGCTCAGCGTTTTTCCACTTGAAGGAGAGCTCAAGGCACTTGATGCCCAAAGTTGCTACGGCAGTGATTGGTCGTTGTGTCTGCCTTGTCCTTTCGAGTCTGGGGATGCATGTTTGGTCTTGCACAATAGTCTTGGGCCTTCGTGCTGCAAGAAGTGGAAAAGCATCTTCGGACGGTTTTCTGGACTTGCGAGGGTGGGCATTTCTCGGGCTCATTCCTGGCTCGTCTGTGCATGTGGTCCATAAGCTTTGCGCTACATCGTTAGAAGTAGTTTTCTGCGTGGTGCTTCCGAGTGCGCGTGGGCCTGGCGCAAGCATGGCAAGCTTGTCCTGAACACAGCTACCCTTCCGACAGTCGACTCTCAACGCGTTGGGGCCTTGCCTCCGTTTGCCTAGTGTCCGCACATGCGACTGCCAGAGGTTCGGAGAGAGAGAGAGAGAGCGAGAGAGAGAGAGAGATATATGTATATATATATAAATATTATCTGTATATGTATATGTATATAGGTCGCATACATACAATTGTCTACATATGCTGCCGCTCTCGCACTGCCCTGCCCACCTTAGTTACGTCTCCAGGTTCTGTACGCTTAGTCGAAGAAAGGATCAGCTTGCATACTGTAGTGTGTCCAAGCGACGGGGGTCATCAGCGGGAGCCTGAATGCAACTAACCAGGTTGGTGTATGCCATGAGTTTCCACTAGTGAATGGTGAGTGACTTTCGAGGACATGCTCTTCGCATCCTCCAGGCTGTAGAAGATCATGGAAGTGCATTTGCGCACTTCTTGAAATCAACTCTGGAAAGAGCGTGTCCTGTATATGGTGTGAGTCCTGAGCGGCGTAGCCACCAGCTGCCCTTTGCGAAGAACAGTTTTGTCTCGACATGTGGACATGTGTTCGAATAAGCCACAGTTTCATAACAGCTGACGATCAACATCCGGATGCAGAGCCTTGTGGCTGTTGTAACAGGAACCAAGAGCTAAGCCAAGGCATCTGCCGAAGAACCATATACCCCAAGCAATTGCAGGATGAACGGAGTTTTGCTTCTGGCGAATAACTGGCATTCTCCTATCATGTTTTTTTTTTTTGTTGTTGTTGTTGTTGTTGTTGTTGTTGTTGTTGTGGTCGTGGTCGTGGTCGTCGTCGTCGTCGTCGTTGTTG
>CAJNIZ010044482.1:147083-161521 GCA_905231905.1 Symbiodinium pilosum
GGCGGTCGTGCTCCTCGTGACACTTGCAGCAAAAAAACAGGAACAATAGCAGTGGTGGTGGTGGTGCTGGTGCTGGTGCTGGTGCTGGTGCTGGTGCTGGTACTGGTGCTGCTGCTGCTGCTGCTGATGCTGATGCTGGTGCTGGTGCTGATGCTGGTGCTGGTGCTGGTGCTGCTGGTGGTGGTGGTGGCGGCGGCGGCGGCGGTGGTGGTGGTGGTGGGGGGGTGGGGGTGGTGGGGGTGGCGGTGGTGGCGGTGGTGGTGGTGGTGGTGGTGGTGGTCGTCGTCGTCCGAGCATTTGACTGTCAAGGCCGCTCGCTGGCTGGTATTGCAGTTTATACATTTTGTGACTTGGCTGCAAGGGAGCTAAATGGCAGCTGCGCCATAGATGCACCAGGAGTGCTTATTGCAGCCCAGATGTGCCCCAGGGGACATTGCATAGTCTGCGGATTGGTGAGGAGCGAGTTTTTTGAGAGCGTATAGGCGTTGCTTGCTGTGAAAGCCAGATTTGAGAGCGTTGGTGCATTGTTCTGCGCACCAAAAGTGAGAATCATTGCTGCCTGCAAAACATACCAGCAAACCCGGAGCTCAAGCCCAAATGCATCAAACCTCCACAGCGGCGCCCAGGAAGCCGGTTCAGACCCAAAAACATGGCTTAACGCAACCGTACTTCCCATGCTTGGCACCAATCCAGGTCTACCAAATGTAAATCGTGGGAAAGTAACACAGGCAGCTTATGAGAGTGGAGGAATCCTTGTAAGTGGATGAGGAGGCCTTGAGAACCTTCAAACACAGTGTTTAGCACAGGGTTATCCAGGCTTTGGATTTGTCGCGCAAGGATTGCATTGTCTAGAGGTTCCGGGATTCGCAGATGGATGAGACGGGCGAGCTTCAACACATTTATCATGTGGATTTTTTTGGGAGATAGTGTTCCATCTGATCTGTACGCATAGCATCTTCTGTCCACTAGCTACAAGCTTAACCCTGTATATGGGGACCCCCCTCCCAATAGGGTCCCCAGAAAATTGAAATAAGCGTCCTCAAATCCTCAAAGGCTCCTGCGGTACTGAAGCATTCAAAACACATTCAAGGAAGTCGTGAAACAATAGGCCAACAACTCTTTAAGCGCGGACCGAAACAGTCTCTCGGCAAAAACGAGTGCAACATCTCACACTGAGACCCAATGCAATCTACTTTCAGGTGGAAAGAAGTACTCGTAGCAGGCTGATCTCCCTGCATATCAGATTGAATCTAGACCTATGCTATCCTGCGAGCCAACATGTGATGTGAAAGCCAGGTACCCTGGTCATTGTGCTTTGCTGTTTCTCCAACGTACTGAGTCCTCAACTGTTGTGGACTCGGCCACAATCAGTCACGGAAGACAAGGCCTGAGAATGCGGAGCTCTGCGGAAAAACGAAACCCCCTTTGGTCCCAGCTTCACAACACCGTGACGAAACCTTCAACATTGATGTCTAGATAGTAAGCTTCCCAGCTCTCATTCGTAGCCTGACTTTTTCTGACTTGGTGGCACACATGACTACTCAACTTGGTTGCTCTTCTGCGCCTGGAAAAGCCAGCACTGCCTTCTCACAGGCCCTTGTTTAGCCGCTTGGCTGTCCACCCCAAAAAGCCTTGGTCAGATCAACTCGGAAACGATCTAGGTTGTTTGGCGCCTAGCCTTGCACGAAATCTTCAGACACCTAGACCCCTAGGCCACAGCATCCCTGCTGTATACCGGTCAAATGATGGATGCTAACTCTGTTTTCCTTACCATGCAGTACCCACACATCAGATTTTTCTTTGGATTCTGAAGTAGTTCCAAGCTTCCTTCGATCCGGCCCAAACCTTTCCCTCACAGGATTTCAATTTCTTAAGATTGATGGTCTATGGCTCCTGATGCTCCACAGCCCTGACCCCTCAGCTTCACATTTTTTCTGGCTCGGGCCTTGGAGTGGAACCTGCGCTGACCCTCGAAGGATCAGGAGCGTTTGAAGTTTAGTGGCCTACAGTTCGCTACTGTATGTATTAGTATTCACGCTCTACGGTCCATAACGTAGGTCTATGATCTGGTTCTGCTGACAACACCTTAGCAGCCAGGGCTGAACTTTTTTCCAGGTAGGGAAGCCGCACAGCACTTTATATGCACAAGCACACAAAGTACTGCGAGTCCTTGTTGGACAATGCTCAACTCGTAAGCTTCAACCTCAGTTCAATGGAGTAAGCCCTATTCTTAGACCTGCAGATCCCTGCCGCATCATATGTGGTGCAAATCTACTCGGATTGCAGTGCATAGGATGGCCTATCTGTCCATTGTACCTTCAATCCTAGGCTTTGCTCGGCTAGTTTGATGCCCGGCTACCATGTACCCACCAACTGGAGCCTTCACTGGGAGAGTACATGCGCAAATGCGCGCATGCCCTTTAAATCTGAGCCTTTGCACGCCGACTTCAGAGAACCCGCTTCGAGGATTCGAGGATGCTTCAGCTCAAGCCAACACCTTTCTTCTCAAATTAAGGGAAATCGTGAATCCTCCTGGTAATGGTGCACACACACACAGAGCATTAATTCTTGATCGACAAGCCGTCGACGAAAAGAGTGCAGTACCTGATCCTTTCTGGCGCCTGAAAAGACCCGCCGATTTGCTTCTTTCTCAGACATTTCTGGGAAAGACTTCCGGCGGACCCGGGGCTTAGGCTTTCCTTGAAAGGGTTTGTCTCCATTGTAGGGAGGATGACCAAAGCATAATGCAAAGCAGTGTGGAGGATGGGTGAGGGGCAGCCAGGCGAAGCGACGCTTCAAAAGGGTTCCTGGATCATGGCAGGCGCCCAGAACAGGCTTCGTAGCAGCAGTGTCTAGAGCTAGCATTCTAGGCTCAGGACCTTGTTCAAGTTGTCTTTTAATGAATTGTGTGTCTTCTTCTGGTTTAAGGCTTTCAGCTTGCTGAGCGTTGTGTTGCTGTACCAACACAAAGTAGTAGACGATAGACGCCACCAGCCCTCTGGAGACTCTGGGTCTCCAACCCGAAAAATCAAAGCAAAGGCTTCGCACCTTTTTCAAAGCCCACAAGAATGGCAAGCCCCATTCATGTAAACCTAAGCCCTTGCGTAGAGCGGCCTCCTGGCTAGATACTGCGTTCTTCACGTGGTCAAAGACCCGGCATGGAAGGGGAACAGCGAAGCAACCAGCCGTCACAAAGAGGGCTATCAGAGGGACTCAGACCCAACATCGAGGTGAATTCAGGGCTATACAGAGCGATGTAGATGCCCTCGGAATTTGCTAGGGTTTCGCGTTTTAGCACTTGCAACATTCACGCAGCGGTTGTGAAGACTTTCTTGTGTTTAGTGTGGTCTGACTTCTTGGCTTGAACAAGATGTACATCCCAAGAACACGGTCAGCTACTTAACAGAGAGACTTCCATAGTAACGAAGGCTGCAAGGTGCCGATCACCAGCTCTTCTTTCCAACGCGCTGCTTGATTTTCGAACCATGCGGCGAGGCGAATCTGGCTCTCCAAGCCCCAAAAGTGCAACCTTCGCTTGTGGGTAGTAATCATGGCCACGCGCATACAGCTTCATCCTCAGAACCCAAAGCAAAAGGCACTATGCCCCGCCCAAGACGCCAATCACTCGAAGAATTGACTTTGCAGAGGCTCCGCCTGCCTGGGAAGCCTCGAGTAAAGCCCTAGTGGTTTTGGAGGATGGTCACCATGTTTCCGATGTTTCTGTTTAGTCCCAGTGTGACCTGAAAGCATTCCTTTTGCAGCTTGGGGTGAGCAAGGGATGCCTGCAAACGATCAAGTCTCAAAGTATTGTTCTTAAGCTTCTCCAGGTGGAGTTCCCAATTTTTGAAAGGTTTGGCAGCGGAGAAGCACTTGACCAGCGGTTACTTCAGAGTGGGTGTGGCACACAGACCTATCATGACCACAAACCGCGAAGTCCCTCTCTGCTGCATACCCGGCGCATCTAGTACATTCAAGGCTCAGACGAAAGCTTTTCGTCGTCCGAGGTGGTCCTGTGTCTTTCGTTGCATAGCCACTACTATAAGGTCTTGTGATGCCCGTATGCAGATGAAACTCAGGATTGAAAGAGGTTCCGCCAATTAATTTAGATAGATTAGAACAAAGATTTAGCAGGAGCATGATTCAAAAGGAGAAGCGTTAAGACGGGCTGATCACTTTTTTCAGGCATCTTGGCCTTGAAGGCTTGTTATCCTCTCCGGTCAACATACCTGATTCAGATACTCTTGCTATAGTTGCCCATGTTTCTGTTTCAGCAGGACCCCTTACTTCGACGTGGATTTGCTCAATGTCTGTTATTGCTACATTCACAAAATCTTGCATGCCACGAGCCTGGAGGGCAGTCTGCTAGGCCCCCCACACCTAGATAGACGCGGCTACTTGTAGCGTGGGTTTAGAGAGCTTCTTTCGGTCAATTTCAGGATCGCGCTAGTTTGCCTGCTAGAACAGTTTTCGCTGCAGCCCCCCCGTGAAAAGTGCGTGCTGTGCGTGTGAGGGGAGTGCCGGCTGAAAGACTCAAGGTTCATGGACTTGGATTAGAGGGGGAGGTTGGATGTCATCATCCTTCTGCAAGAATCAAGAAGTTTCCTGCCGCCAGGGTCAGCGGCAGCAAATCTGACATGTGGTGCTTTTGAGACCGTTCACCGCTGGCAGTTTCCTTTGGGTCACTTCCTACGGCCGAGCTGTGATCAAGGTGGGCTGCCAGAGACGCTTTGGCTCCGAATGGCTGTTTCAGGGTTTTGGGCCTTAGGATACGCGGTTCCAGGTCGGATGTACAGTTTCTGCGTCTAGCAACCGCTTACAACGAGACGTTCTAAACTAAATTGCCAATGTTGAATGCTGCACGAGATCGCGCTGCTGTGTTTCTGCACCTGACTGGCACTATTGGGACTCTCCTGCAGCATCGTGCTCATCCAGGCGCAGGAGGTCCAAAGCTCTGTGGGCCCCGAACCTGCATGCAATATGAACACCGTACCGTTGGGGCCTGGGGATGCATTATAACCCACAGTACAGGAATTAGGAAAGGATGCGTTCGCAAGTTCCAGTAGGTCTGCAATCTCCTGTAAAACTGTGGAACGATAAGGAAGCAAAAGCAATACAATAATGTCGAAACAGCAAACGAAATGCACAGAAGGCTCCTTTTGCCTTTGAGTAGAAGCAGAAGTCTCAGGCACAAACCTTGACACCTTGAAGACTATTTGGTAAAAGTGCCCAGGGCCCCGTCCTGAGCGAGTGTGTGTTTTTCGCGCTCAAAGCTGGGGCAGAATCATGATAATGGAGCCATAATCTAAACGAGAATGCTGACTGCATGCAGCCGGGCTTGGCAAGCCGTGCCCAGCTTGAGTGTTCACTGGAATGACCCTTCAGGTACTTCTTGCATTGGTTTGCGCTTGGTCACCAAAGCTTCATGCTTGTGTGTCAAGCCTTTTAGCACTATGATGTACGCCGTTAGCTGCGAAACGATAAGGAACAAGATAAAACGATAATGCTGTTCAGGTACCGAGGATTTGGCTGGGAGGTCTTTTTGCATCCCCACATGGTATTCTTCTTCAATAGCAGCTGCAAGGCAGTGCTAGCCCTGCATGTTTGTTCTTTCATCACGTCTGATGAACCACAACCCGCGGAATGTGAATTGTAAACTGTGAGGTAGCTCGACGGAATTTGAGCAACGGGTCCCCTGCGCTTCACACATCAAGCCATGAACGGTTGCATGTAGTTTCTTGAAAATGCAAGTGGGTTTCAGAAACACACGCGGGTCTATTCGGGTGTGTCAAGGGATCAAAACGCAAACACATTTGGGTGCGAGAGGTCCCTAGCCGGGTCAGAAAATTGAGGTTGAGAGGTTGCTACCGGGAATCGTCGCGAAGATTCGAGAAGATGAAAGAGTATGTAGGTGAAGCAGAGCAGAAGAACCTGCGTTCCGGGAAAGAGTTGGTGATGTTACGGCTGGCCACATGCCTTGAGAGGCACATGGCGGATATCTCAAAGGGATCAGCAAGGCCAAATTGAGCTCTTCCCAGCCGTTCGACTGCTCCACGTGTGCGTCCGGTAACTTGATTCTCGGCCATGGGACTGCCAAGTGTCGCGCTGCTTCTTAACCAGCAGTACTTGTGACACTGGCATGGGTTTCTGAAGCCTGTGTGCGCACTTCTGTGGCAATTGAAGTCAACATGCACGCTTATGAGTGCAACCTATAGGGTGCACTGCACAAAGACGAGCTCAGGAATGACCAGGGTGAGTTCGCCCAGTGCAATTTCTGGGGCGATCCGCATCTTGGCAAGCAGGGAAACGCGGCCTTCTCAGCAGATTGTGCTGTTGAACGTTGTTGAACAATATCTCCTTTGTGGCTTTCAGTCATTTGTTGGCCCCTGGAATCCGGGTCAGAATCCGCTCTTCCCACACCTGGGTTTTCAATCGTTGGCGGTGCGTCTCGTGTGCGGCGCGCATGTCAATGCGCCGCAACTCTGTGCCTGTGCTTTGCAAGTGCCTCTACGGCATGATGCCAGCTTGTAGGCATCACGTACTGCGACAGGCACGTGAAGGGTGCCAACTATGCTTATCTCGTGTGGTGTACATAGCGTGGGAAGCCTTGCCTTGTTTATTATCAGCCCCGCTTCGCTTATAGTACAGATCTGCTCCGAGACAGACTTGCGGACACCAGTGTGGTGTCTGGCAACTTGAAGCATTCTCGGCTCCGCATGTCAGCTTCGCTAAGGCACTACACAGAAACGTGGGGCATCAACGTTCGCTTTGACTATCAAGGCTGGCAAGCCAGCCCTCTAACGCATCCGAAGTGCTGCAAAATGCTTTTCGCTTTAGGCTTCCGTAGGGTTCTTGTCATTTGTTGCTTCCCCAGAACGCTGTTTCGCTGGAGAACAAAATGTCTGCAAGGGCCGTGGAAGTCACATTCGTGCATCCCACCTAACTCTAGAACAGCCAAGGGTTTGGACCCAGAAAAGACGTTTCGAACTCACACGTTGTTGATGAGCCCAGTCGTAAGGTAACTTACATGCCAATCTTTACATCAGCCTAGTGGCAGGCCTGGGAGTCCATGAGGTCGTGATCAACAACGTCACCTGTGACACCTTCCGCATGCCGCCATCCCAGTTGTTCGCTGAAAAAGCCGGTTTGGTTTTCTTTATGTTGTAAACTTAACCTCGGATACTTCAGGCTCGGCAGGAGAAGGCTTGGCAGGCCTTGACCCCGGCCACAACACAGGTCCCAGAACTCGACAAAGTTTGCAAGTATGCATAGATGGCATGTGGAAGTGGGCTGAGGCAAGCTTTCCACTGCCAGTACAAGAGCTCCCGCCTCTCGGCCTGCCCTGGTAGTGAGATGCTCCAGAAGAGGCTCTATCCAATTCGAGCCGAACCTACAGCTCCGGCTGTGTGCCAAGCCACCAGCCAAGTAGCACGCGAAAGAGGAGGGTTTGCTGAGTGAAGGCCTTGTTACATTTGTCAGGGAATGCTGTCACGCTTGGTGTCGCCATCCAGTTGGGTGGTACCTCCTCCGGAATCGCCACTGGACGGCATTGATCATTGGACGGCGTAGGTTAGCAGGCAGTTGGCCATATGATTCTAAGGTTGGCCAAGGCTTTGCCCTCTTGGTATTCAATGCACTGGGCACAATGTTGCGGGCAGTGCTTTTGGGTTGAGGGCTTCAGGCTTGTGTTGACATCTCCATAGTAGAAAACCATTCGGTCTTGGGCCGGAGGCCTTCAAGGTGGCTTGCCGTGGACAAAGGACTTAAGCTGCTAGAGACTCAAGCTCCAGGCAAAACATCTCATGAGCTTTGTCAGGAGTCTTAGGGCCATTTTGGCAATGAATATTGCAACAATTACCAGGTCTGCAAACCATGTGGTCCAGGCATACAGTCGGGGTAGTGATAGCTATGAAAACACTGCCCCGCGGAACGCCATTGCGATTCTAGACGGGTTGCTATTCCCGCCCCGCATGTTATCTGAGGATATGTTGCAAGTGGCTTGCCTTTAGGCCTCACCACCCTTGCTCTCTGGAACTTGTAGGTCTTCATCAATGACACTTTCGTGGATGTCAGCCCGGGCATTGAGAATCTGGTAACTCCAACAGGTGCGATCACTTCAGACCAGCTACGGACTCTCGGACACGAGTTCAAGGTCATGGGCTCAAGCTGCGGCTTCTTCCTGCTTCATTCCTTGTCACGTATGTGCACCTCAAATGTGCGCCGCCTGGCTGTGCAGCACGATGCCTTTTCAAGCAAGGACTGGGGTGATCGTGCAGACGGGCGACCGCTGCAATTTCGCTACTTTGAAGCCAGGAGGACTTCCTTGGTTGATGGAAGTGAGTTCATAGAGAGGTTTCTGATTGCAACCTTTCAGAATGTTCAACCCACCAGGGCATGCTGATTTTGACACCAAGTATGCATTTGCATGCCGCATTTTGTCCTTGCTCATCCAGCTTGATTCGCCCAGTCTGTGCAACGGGATGTGCGACGCGTTGCTCTGCAGCTTTCAGGCCAGCATCAACGGGAGGAGCATCTCCGGCAAGCCAGGTTACATCCTGAGCCTCAAGGCTCGCCTCACGGGAGTGCTAGGCATCACATACAGCGTTAAGGTGATAGCGTTAAAGATCCGGCAGTTGAGGGGTCTGGGCTCGGGGCTTGTCAGCTTGCCTGCGAATGCTTCAATGTCACTTGGAGTACTTGAATGGTTTTCGCCTTCTTTTAGATCTTCTTGTTCTGTTTGCCGCGCGCTGGAGACATCTGGAGACACGCCATGGGCATGCAGATGCATGCAGGCTTGCTCTGCCCTTGCGAAAGTTTGTAAACACAATGGATTACAGAGTGTTTCCTCCGCGGCTTTCCTGACAGCCCAGTCCCGAAGCAATGGTGCTGCGAGTGCATTGTCCTCTTCAGCCAAGCAGACAATGCTCCAACATTGGCCTCAAGCCCTCAGCGCTCAGCCTTCAGGCTTCAGGCTTCAGAAGCTGAACTGACCTTCTCAACATCCCAGAACCCAAAGCCCTCAAGAGCATTGCAATGTCAGGTTCGTGCCCATCAAGAGGTTCAGCAGTCTGCAGGTGAACCGCCAGAAATGAGTCTGGCGTTTTTTGTCCTTCTAGGGCCGTAGCAATGATCCTGTGTTTTGCAGGCAGGCGAGCATGCAGGTTTCGAGAGATGACACATGTTGGGTTTGGCTCAATAAGCAAGGATTAGGAGTAAGCGGGACGCCACTGCTCACATTGAAGGGCTCCACTTGCCTGCAGGCTTAATATCTGGGAGGGTGAATATGTTTGGAACGTGAAGCCCGCTCAGTCCATAGACTGCTGCAGATGAACTCACTTTGTGGGGCAACGTGTTGCGTGCTTGTGTTGCGCATATTGACAGATTGCACGTGCTTGTGGTTAGAGACGGCATTCAAAAGGAGGCTCCCGTTTGGTGAAGACTCAAGTACCTGGAGCCGGGTGATTTTGACAGAAGAGGCTTGTCGTTGAACTCTGGTATCCCTAACCCTTCAAGCCAGCCATCGTCGAACCAGGCAGTACAAACCGGAACCACACCTCGAAAAGCATCGAACCCAGGAATCTGCGGAGCCACTGAGTTGAACCCCACCTTCGTCAGCGTCACTGTGTTGCATGCAAGCAGCGCTTAGCCTTCACCATCTTGAACCCCATACTGATCTGCTTGACCCAGTGAGTGGTTACGAAATATCCTCTTATTCTTGAGGTGAATGCACTTTGAATGGCTGCAGCTTGTGAAAGGGAAGCTTTATGGTCTGGCACTGTTGATCTTCCGAGCTGTGATTTTCGATGTTCAGTCTCAGATCTATCTGCAAACTGCCGTGACTGCTTCAACAGACTTTGAAAGCTACATTCTTGGCTTTTGTGGACCAGTGGGCGGAAGCTGGTAGTTTAGAGTACATTGAAAGATTGGCGACAGGTATCGCCTCACTGTCAGGTTCTGCACAAGATGTTTGGTCAGCTTCTGGTGGTGCGGTGCCCAAAACTGTTTTCTTCCCTTCAAAAGGTATCTGGCCGTCGAAAGCCTGAAGATGTCTCCTGAGACCATGCAAGATTTTTCGCAGCCCGGTGGGTCTGGCCTGCTGGCCAATTCCTGCAATGCTGAAAACTGTTCCAAGCTCAAGAACAAAACCTGCTTAATTGTGTACATTGGTGTACATGTTCGTCTCCAGCACAACGGCTCTGCCGGCTCACTGTATCAGAGAGAGCTTGCAGGCTAAACCCTGATACCAATCAACTTTGAAATTGGATTTCATATTAACGAGACAGGAAGTGACTGGAATTTTGAGAGCCGTCGGATCAAAGGATAACTCGACATACCTCTTCACGGATGAGCAGTTCTTGCAGCTGTGCGCTCAGTGTTCCAGCTCCGCGGAAGCAGGGCTGAACGGGTTTGCAAAATTCGCAAGGTGGGACCAGAGGCGGTTGGCCCCAGTTGTCAAGATGCACCCAGACTGAGATGCTGCGTCGACTTGTCTTTGCGCGAGCCCTGCACTCCAAAATGCTGCCTGGTTCTAGTTCCCCACATACCCGCGGCAAAGGGCCAACAACCTCAGCACCTATTTGAGGGCAGATGGGCAATCGTCCAAACTGGCAGAAAGGAGATCATGTAAGGATGCGTCATGCATGTCCGATGCGCTGCTATCAGCCTCTTGAAAACGAGGCAGCCAGCAGGACCCACGGACCCACCACAACGCAGCCCAAATCAGTTGTTCGTTGCACAGCAAATGGGCAACTTGAAAAGCAGCTATCCGCGTGTTCAAATAAACCCAAGGCTTTGGCGGTGCAGATTCCAATGGCTGCCCGGGCTTCACGCCACCAGACCCGCCAGAGGTGGGCCCTCTTCCGGAGGACCAAGCTGCCTAAGAGTGCTGAAGTGTCTGGTTTTCCTCCTTCGGGCCTTACTTTCTGGACTTGATTTGGCCGCGCGGACTACAGCTCCTGAAACATCAACGTGTTCTTTGAGTGCCTGGTATTGCAGCCCTGTTTCAGCCATGTCAAGGCTAAGCCTTCGGAAGCAATGGGCCCTCCTGGCAAAGACCCACAAGCCCCAACGACAACACTAGACCGTAAACAGCCGTGCGCACCCGTGAATTCAGCCAGGAGTGTGAGTGGGCCGTTCCAGCCCTGGAAACAATCAACGCTGGGGGTGGCGGTTCGCCTTAGCCTTAGACCCTGAGGAATTTGTTCATGCTTTCTCAGAGTTTGAGAGCTCAGAGGTTTGATGGACATGTAGAGGTTTGGCTTGTGGGTATTGTTTGGACCTTCTGGCCCACTGGACCATTCAGGTTGTGATGAGGGCTTCGCCCGGTTTCTCAGCCGGAGACGCCGTTATACCCTCGCTGGGCATGTTTCACAAATGCCTTGCCGCGTTTCCGGGCTCCTAAAAACATCCATGGCAAAAACCCAACAGGCCCCGGATCAAGAAAGGACTGCATGGAATAAGGGCCCAGACTTATCTGAAGCGGTGGTGTCAGATTCACAGAGCGTGGCACCCCACGATTCTCCGCGAATGGGGCGATCCTCTCATGTACAAAGGGTTCGGCTTTTCACTGCCCCTGGCAGCGAAGTCTACAGTACCACACTATTGGGCTGGGGCATGGTGGAGGGATGGGGGAGGCTTACCTCTGTTTCACAAGGATTGAACACAAGTTTCTCTTGTTGTTAACTGTGCCACTATTGACTCTTGGCGGGACTCGCATTCTATACCCATGCGATCATTCTGATGACGGCGTGTTCATCTTTAACAGTGGAGCAGCCATCTGTGGCTCTGGCTGGTCCATATTGAATTCACTGGCGATAGAGAAACCTGATCAGAGTTGTGATCAAAAAGCCAGATACAATCAGGGCACCTTTGGAGCTCGGGCTCAGTTGCAGATCCCAAGTGGCTGGGTTTCCCTCCGAAGGGGGGACCTGACTTGTCATGACTATGGCACGTGATACTTAGGTGATCACGCACACACACACAGAATGATGACTTCATATCATAACGCCTGATCGTGATCTATACGTCCTATACGTTGAAGGTCCGATTTTGGCCTGGAGGAGCTATCGGTGACATCGGGGTCTGGTCGACGGTGAAGTCGGGTTGATCAAATCTCTTTCAGCACTCATGACATCCACATTGTGGAACTTGAGTCTGGCTTTTGAGTGTTGTGCGCGTACAACACGTGCATTGAATTCAGCCACTGTCCAGCGATTCCTGGGCTATGCCATGTTCATATGTGTGTTTTGTCGGCCATGTATGTCAGTTTTCCGATCTCTCTATGACTTCGCATCGAGAGGCCTTCCGAAGTGCAAACTTCGGGAGAGTGCCAGAAGGGCATGCTTGATTTTCTCTGGGATTGCGTCGGTGCTAGTTGAGAACCTTCGCCGGGGTGGGTTGGTCTTCACTGGTTCCCTCCACTGACACTGCGCCTGAAGGCTTCGGTGTTGCAAAGAATGAGCTGTTGGGTGCTGGAGTGCCGCAAAAATTGGCCTGTGGAATGATCAGTTGGAACACCTCAGTTTGAAGGAGGGGAGTTGTTTCATTCCTTCATTGCACAGGCCCAGCAGGGACAGCCGTCAAAGGGGAAGGCGACTATGTATGCTCGTCGAGAATCTGGCTTTGGCTGCGTGCGTCAGCAAGGGCCGTGCTCACAACTATTGCGTGCTATGTCTCTGACAGTAGTGCGGTACCTGCAGGGGCCTCCAGATGCTTCCAGGCTTTGGGTGCCGGGAGTTGCTCTAAATCGGTAGATTTGTTGTCCAGAGTCTCCAGACCCTCGCAGGTTCATGGGCGTCCCAGGTATCCAGCAACTCCCCTGAAATCTAAACTTCCAAGGCGCCTCAAGGCGCTCCAGAGCCTGCAGAGCCTGGAGACTGGATATTTGGGGAGGGGCACTCAGTTGGTTCCTGCGGAGAACAGATCCCTGACAGGCTCAAACTCTTGTGGAAGCCCAAAAGATCCGATTCGTTTCCCGCAAAACGTGATCCTGTTGCTGTACGCAGGAAAAGGTCTTTGCGCTCAGTCTTCAACGCAGTGGACAATCTGGGCGGAAATCTCAACAAGGCGGACGTTTTCTGTCTCCATTACAAAGATCAATCACGAAGCACGCCCGTTGGCCTTTGGGAGGAATAGCCCAAGGCTCCGCATCGCAGCTTTGGAGATGTTTGGCTTTTGGCTCGTTCATCTTGGTGGAGTTTCTCCTCTCCAAGGAAGGCAGTCGTATCCTGAACCCGAGCATCCCCTTGGTGTCGGAAAACCAAGGAAACGTTTTGAAAATGTTAAACAGCAAGACAAAGAAGTTCGTCATCCTGACGGACATGCTGCTGCTTCATCAGGCCGGGCTACATTTAACTGCTTCGCACATCAAACGTGACCTGAACACGTGGGTAGATGAATTAACGCGCCCAGGATCTCGCGGCTTCACCCGGAGCGAGAGCTGATGGTAAACTCACTCATGTCCGATTTTGTCTACACTCTACACACAAACCGTACTTTCTTCGGAAGGTCCTATCAACATGTCTTGGCCCAGGCCACAACGGAGCCGTGGGCTCTGAGTGGCAGGGGGTGTCCCGAAACATAGTGCAACCAACAAACACTTACTGCTAAACCTGAGTTGCCCAGACCTGATGCGGCGTAAACAAGACCTATGTGACGCCATTTCGAGAGTTGACAACTGATTCGGCTCAGGTTGAATCGCGTTGGCCCATACTGCGGCCCAGACACACCTCTCGCTGTGGATTTTGGAAGTCCCCCCAACACGTGCCTGGGAATTTTGGGTTCAGGGTGGGATGTAGGCCAAGTGCTTAGGCTGGCGTGTGACACGTGTGTCGGATTTGCTCTACACCCTGTGAGTCTTTGAAATCTATGTTTTCCGTCTGACTATAATGTTTTTGCAAAATCGTCGGGCTCGATATGCAGCATGCGCAACATGAGCTGAGATGAAGATGCGTGGCGTCTTGCGGAGCTGCGAGGATTCCCTCACAGTGCAAGTGCTTCAGGGCTGATGTGTCAGGAAAGTGGCCGAACCCCGTCTAAAGACGTCGTCCAGGCTGCTTCAGTTTCCTTACTCAACGATGTGAATCATTGAGGTTCACCTGAATACTGATCAAATAAGGAAAAGCACTTCTCATCTTGTTAGTGTCCATGCAGGGATGCGCACAGGCTGCCACCCCCCGATGATGTCGTGTCAGTTGCCCATCTGAGGTGCATCTTCAAGTTCTCGCAGGGCAACCCTAGGCGGACTCTTGGTGCCAAGTAGGTAGCTCAGACAGAGCGTTATACATTTCAGACGCAGGGGGGGGAGTTTCAGGCGCGAATTTCAGGTCGAAATTTCAGGGCAGAGGCTGGGGAGTTTCAGACGCACGTGAGGGGAGTTTCTGACGCACACAATGGGGCATTTCAGACGCATTAGGGAATCATTGTTTAAGATTTGGAATTTA
>CAJNIZ010044483.1:0-27013 GCA_905231905.1 Symbiodinium pilosum
GGCTAACAAGTAACTCGCTGTCTCACTTTGGAGTGAAGGGTCAGAAGTGCCCGCCATGCTCAGAGCACGCTCGAGCTGCGTTCAATTCAAATTTCCATTTGATTCTCCATTTCAGGGCCCTAAACCCCTAAACCCCTAAACCCATAAACCCCTAAACCCATAATATCCCCCCAAAAATACGAATCTTGGGAAGCACTTTGGGAGTAGACTTTTTCTATCCTCAGCTCTTTGGAGGCTGATTTGTTCTGTATTGGGATAATGGAAAAGAAAATGGAAACTACTATAATGGAGAATCAAATGGAAAAGAAAATGGAAAATGAAATGGAAACGGGAATTATTGGTAAACAAGTCACGTCAGGACGAATTGGGTGCCATCCCCATAGCAGATCTTCAGCCCTCCCACCTCGAAACCTGGAGTTCAGGATTTGGCTTTTTTGGGCTTGGTGGTTTCAAAGCTCTGGAGTTCCCTATTTCGAGCAAGAGTCCTCACCTCTGTGATTCAGTGATTCAGGGGACCTGGAAAGCTGGAAGGGTGTGAGACTCTTCGCCTGAGGTTTGTTTAAGGCCCCGGGTGGGGTGAAGCCTCAGACCTGAGAGGTTGGGCCTTGGCAAGCTTTGGGTTGAATAGGGTATAGTTCCCCCCTAAGTAGATAGAATATGGCTCTGGGTATATGATAATAAGATCCCCATATACCCCATATTCTATCTACTTGAAAGGGACTATAGCTTGTGTCAGCTTTGAGGGTAGTGGTGTGTGGGTACGAGAGGAATTTGTGCTGTGCATGGGGACTCAAGGTAAGCCCATCTCCATTGGAAGCCGTAGTTGTTGTCGATTTGAGAGCAAAATTCGCAAAATCAGCTTTGCTCATATCCCCCAACTCGCTACACCCTCCAGGATAGTTAGGCTTCAATTACTACTGCGAATATGTTAGGTGCGTTTCTTTTTGGGGGGGTTCAATATTCAGAGAATGGGACTATGTATGTATAGCAAATAAGTGCGCCCCAGCCCTACCGGACACTGACTCTCTCCCTTCCTAAGAGGGGACGCAGGTGGTGCCTCTACAAGACTTTTAGGGCTTGGGGTTCAGAGCTCAGGATTGAGGATGACACGTGCAGCGGAGAGTGAATATCATCTACTGCAGACGAACCAAATCGGGTTGATTAACCCCTTAGTAGTAGTAGTAGTAGTAGTAGTAGTAGTAGTCGCTTCTTCCGTCCTCCAGTTTCACTCCCTCCCCCATAAAAGCTTTGGACGCCTGAGCTTTGGGGAACTGAGACCGATCGCAACTGTAGTGCCAAAGCCTCAGAACCCCAAATCCAACAAACTCATGCGCTTAGACACTCATACCCCTGATATGCTTACCTCAAACGAAACCTCAAGTCTGAACTCTAGTACGCCCACAGCTACCCTAAGTATGACTGGGTTGCTGTTAAGGAACTTAACTTAAGTTACCATAATGAGTATATATAGTAAATCCCCAATATAGTAACTTAAATTAAGTTCCTTAACAGCAGCCCAGATGAGTGTTACCATCTCCCCTGTCAGATGCCAGAGCCTGGGGCGCCACAAGAGCTGAGCGATTGGCAAACACAAAAATAGGTCAGGGTCAAAGCTGTTCAGGTAGGGGGTAGGGGGTACCATAGGGGTTACATAGGGGATATATAGGGGAGATATTGGGATAATGGAAAAGAAAATGGAAACCACAATTTAGGGTTTAGGGTGTAGGGTTATATGGGTTGGTAGTTTTTAGAGTCAGGATCTGGGGGCCATAGTAAAGGACGGGGTCACGCTCTCCGCGCTTCAGATTTGGAGTCGCAGCTGCAGGTGGTTGTCAATATTTGCATTCTTTCTTTCTAGGCCTCAACATGCACGGTGTCACATCATGTGCAGTGTGTTGTTCCCTGTGCGCGCTTGCCAAACTTGGGCAAACGCCAACTACATCAGCTGCGTTGGCTTCTACATGACGCCTACGGTGCCACTCTTTGTTTTTCTGACATGGGATTCCTCGAGCGGTAGGTAATAGTCTCAAGAATCGGGTATGTGGAATCCTTACCTCAAGAATTTCAGTGGAAATGGGCCTTCAGTTGGTTTTGAGCATCCTTGACATCATGTCGTGAGGTTCACGATTCAGGCGCTCGTTGGGGAAAGCTAGAGCAGTTTGAGGTCATCGTGAACTGGATCGAGAGTGTGTTTTTTCCTGAATCAAAATGCTCAGTGCCAAGAGAAAGAGCAACACCTGACCGCCAGATTTGTAATGCTGAGCCGTCTCAGCAGCGGAAAATAGTTTCACTATGTGGGTGCACGTCATGCTGTTGACACAGCTTGCACTCTGAAGATCCTCCAGTCTTAGTCTTAGTGGTTTGCAATCTCAGCCTACAACCCCCAGATCATGCCAGATCTCCCTGCGCTCCCGCGATTATCCCTTCAAGATGTTGTTCTCAGAGCCTGGCTGTCAATGTTGAGGGCTCACAGTTCGAAACTTACTAGCTTTCTAACCAGGCCCGCTAGCAGAAAGCGAAGGTGCTGAAGGTTGGAATCTCAACACTGCGGCGTTTCTTAAGAAGCCCTCGTGTGGCATTAATCTAATGACGATGAGTCATCAAGATCCACGATCTGCGTGCTCTCACGGGCATGACATTAAGCTTTTTGGGTGTAGTGTGGGGAGAAGAAGACAGGCCTCGTCAGCGATAATCTTCACATAAACCCCTTTGTTTTATGAGATCGTTTGAGGCCTTAAAGCCTAAACCCGGGAGGCCACAATTTCAACTGACTTTACATCTTGGCGCAAGACCTCAGCATGAGAGACCCACAGGTAGAGAAGGGCGCTCTTGCGCTGCCACGGAAGAACAAAATTGGCTGTTTGCGGTCTTTGGCTTTGAGGCTTAGGTTGGAAGGGTTTGCAATTGGAAGCAAGATTCGTGGATTTTACACCTCTGCACGGTTGAGATTGACATGGAGCAGCTCAGAGTCTTTGGGTGTAGGTTTAGGTTGAGAGCAAGGCTAAACCCTAAGACCTCAACTCTCAAAACCAACAGCGAAGGCTCCCTCTCTTCGGTCAAAAGAAGCGTTTTATTGATTGCTCATGGTGCCCGTAGCAAACTGAAGTCATTACTGTAATTGGCGAAGTATATGTGTTCTAGTGTTGGGTCTGCGGTCGGCAAAGCAACCAAAGATCAGAAGACAGTAGTTACAGCAATCTGCAGCTGCCCGAAGTTCAGATGGAGCAGGACAAGAACTGCAGGACCGGCTCGCCCCCACAGAAATGTATCCCCAGAAGAATGCCGAGTCGCGATCTCCTCGATCCGAACAGGCCCAGACATTGAGATCCATCGGATAGTCAATAGTTGGAGGATATCAATCTCATCCACCGATTATTGCAGCAGATTATATGGACGAGACAAGATTGCTTACCCAGAGCGTGTGCAGCGGGGCTTGGTGCACTGGACTTCCTGTTAACTTTCAACTTTCTAAGGTGAATAGTGGCTCCATCCCATAGCCTTATTTGCTGGTTCCTCAAGCTCAGGAGCCACCAGGCTCCAACTGCCTAAGCCCCAAATCATCACAGCGTAACGCCCTTAAACCTTAAACCCTATAATACTACCCTACACAATCCTTTGAAGATCCCCCATGAAGCAGTTCAGACTATGGCTCATATGCTCGTCTCTAAAAAATAAACCTCACAGGTCCGGTCTATGCCGGACGCAAGCTCAAGTGCTAGTAGCCCCTGGTCCCTTGTGTAGGACTCAGAATTTTCGGGTAAAGGACACGAGAGTCTTAGAACGTACCTACTGTGAGCCTTCAGATAACTCTTTAAACCAGACAGGACGACAACGTCACTTTGCGAAGGCTCCACGAGTCGCTCCAAGAGCTGTGCGCAACTTCCGACGGCCTGAGGGGGTTAGATTGTTCTTGGATTGAGGGTTTTGGAGCTTCAAAGAGCTTGGGAGATTCCATGCAGTGCGTTCCGATGAGGATACAGCATCATTTTTCCGACAAAGAATGCAGACTGGACAGACCGCAGGTTCCAGCCCATCACTTTGGCAGCATTCATGCTGGTTCCATTCAGCTAGGTAGGCATATGTAAAATCACGGAATGTGTAGACCCAGATCCTCCTAACTCCGTCACTTGAAGCCCTCTAAACTTAACTGAGCCCAAAAACATAGACTTTAAAACCTGCAAGACATGCGCACTTACACTCCAAACCTGCCGAGGCATAAGTCCTTTTGGTTTCGCTGACTGCTGAAATCTGCGGTGAATCTTCTTGATCCCATAGCACCGAAAGTAAAGCTTGACATCCTCTCAAGCTTCATCTTGAATGTCCAGCCCAAAGCACGTAAACCCAAACTCCTACATCCTCCTGGTTCTCTCCCAGGTTTCTTAGCCTAAGGCAAAGGCAATTGCACGTGCCTTCATCTCATGCTAAGCCTAGAACTTTCAGCAGCAATAAACTCCAAAAACCACCGAAGCATCGTTACATATTTACGTCTTACTCTCAGAGCCGAAGGGTTTGACCCGATCAACAAGACTCAGTGCTTGTGAACCATGCAAGGAGCGCACATGGAAATCATTCGTGGCATGTAAGCCTGCACACAGGGAATTACCAACAAGGCAAGAGCCCATACTTTGGATCTTAGACGATGTGGAGCGCGGCCGCAGGTACAAAAGGCTGCAGGAAGATCGCGACTCACTCGGCCGCCGCCTCCGACAGGAGCAGGCTGAAACGAAGTATTCTAACGGCCGGTTTAGGGTTCCAAAGGGATAAGACAGGAACTGTGAGGTTCGTTTTATGGGCTGCTCAAGGGTTCCGGGATCTTCTGGTTAGGGGATGTAGGGCTGATAGGCTTACGGCTTAGGGCTAGGCTTTGCAGATGGGCAAGTTTTAGGTATGTATGGTGTGAACCCACGGCTTCCCCAACATGATCCTGTAGATAGGTTCCCTCATGCGGATGTAGTCGACATAGTCTTCAAAGTCTCACCTGCGCACAGCTCAAGGAGTTCTCGAATATCACAAGTCCAACCCCTAAACCATCGCAGGTTTCAGGGCCTTGAAGGGACCCTTAACATATATCCTGTAACCTGTCCTTCATCTACGTTCTTCAAATTACGTCCCTGTGGCAGGCAGAACAGTTTGATTCCATCCGGAAGGCACGGGCCCCAGTCTCCTGGGCTTCGCAAGCATACCGCTTTCAAAAAGGAGGGGTCCCTCTTTGGGGAGGTCCAATTATTCTTTAATAAGGCATACATTATGAGTCTATAGGAGACCCAGGCTTCGGAGAGATGGATGCATAAATCACGAAGAGCTAAACTGTATCTATCTGAAACCCCTCAGCAATGGCTGTAAGTCCCAAGCTTGTGAAGCAATTCGGACACTTATTCTCATAGAAGCAGATGGTGAGTGAAGGATCCTCGTAAGCAATTTCCCCACAGATTGGAGCTGCAAGGTATACATAGTCAGTAGCGTTTTGGAGAAGACCTGGGCTTCCCAAAGGCAAAGCTACCCTCAAGAGCTGAGCCTGACGGAAGCATGAACTCAAGTGTCCCCACGGTTACCCAGTCCTGGAGGCTAACACCCTGACACATCCATCCTCAAACCTCAGTCACCTGATTCCTCCCCTTTCTCCAGAAATTTCACTTCCGCCATCAAAGGTGTCCGCAGAGGCGTCCAGGCTTAGGCTGTGGGACTTACAGTGATTTCAGTTCTCGGAGTGTATTGCAATGGCTTCAGCTAAGCCGTATGGAGTAGAGTTGCATGTGTGCGTGAGCTTGTGAGGATCCATGGTGTGGGTAAGTTCGGGGCTTAGGCTTGGGTATAGTCTGTTTACTCAGGGTTCTAGTGGCCTAGCCGCTCAGTTCATGGTATGGGTTCAGAGCACCAACATTTAGGATGCCAAGCCAAACATTGTGATTGAACCGTAGGACATATGGTATCCAATCTCATGCAGCTCTGTCCGTCAAGAGTTAGTCACCTGCTCACAGCTTGATTCGAATTTGGCTTTTTGCCAAGTGTGGGCAGACCAGTCACTCCTGAGTCATGGAACCACATTCATTGTGCATGTCGTGCTATTGTACACAACATAAACACGTCCTGCAAGTCCATGATGGAGATGAATCAAATTAAGGGTCTCGCGGAATGCGTGTGTCAAGCGCATCTAAGGCACAGCTCAAGATAATTCCAGCAAGAATCCTTCAGAGCCCCAGGGGCTCAGCCCAAGAAAGGTCAACCTGAAACGTTCCAGGTCCTCATTCGATGATTAGTGAGAGGTACTCGTTAGCAGGGACTTCACTGGATCCCCGCCAATTATCCCTGGCGGTCTCCATGAGCAGAACTTGCGCTTAACGGGTTGTGCCGCCAAAGCGACTCCCCAAATGACTTGGGAGGGAGCAGCTCCGCGAGAAGTGCCGCGAGTGTGAGGAGTCGAGAGCTGCAAGACAGATGTTGTGCCGAATATAGTGCCAGCAAGCAAGGTGGGTGTGGGTTTATGTGATAGGCATCGGGGATGATGGAAAGGAAAGTGGAAGCTACAGTTATTTACTACGTAGGTTGATACATCCAGGTTTGCTAGAGGTTTGAGTTAGGATTTGAGTTCAACCCTTCGATCAAGATGCCACTTTGCGCTAAAGACCTGAGTAAGCCTAACTAGTTCATTGAAACATTGGCAGCAGCATCATCATGGGATTAGTATTATTCATTCTTATTCTTCTTGCGTTAATTTTAGCTGCTACGATGCCAATACTGGTGGTAGAAGGCATCGTGCTACTTACGCGGTGTTTGGCTAGCCCGAGTGGGTTACGTAAGGATATTACTGGAAACGAAAATAGAAATTACAGCTTTCAATAGGGTACTCTAGGGGTAACATTCTGATTCCACCCCAATAACGGAGAATCACACGGAAAAGGAGATGGAAACTCACATGGAAATAGGATCTGGCATCATGCTAATCCCGTCCAAGACGGTGCTCATATGAGCCATTTCGAAGGCCTTGTATAGGGATGGCTGATTGAATTCGCCATGTAAATGTCCGGTCAACGAAAGTTCAACCAGCACGCAAAATGGAAGCTGGCATTGATACTAGAGGTGTGGCGCGTGCCGCTTAAGGAGGAGTGCGGGGGGGATCATGCGTACAATCATCTGGGTTTGCACGGGGATTGTCATAGAGATCCCCTCCCCCCGTACCCCTTCAACACCGAATTACATCAGCACTGAAATCCGATGTAACCAAAATCCATTCAATGGGTTCTCGTAATTGGACTCCCTCTGGGAATCAAAAACCTGAAAGCCGACGCATAATTTGTGACTTACATTGACCTTAGCCATCAGATGGAAGAAGCTTTGCTACAAAACGGCGGAAGCCGATGCACAACTTTACAGCAAAAGCTGCAAAGCCCGTAATGAAACTATCACACACCCTCATACGGTAGTCAGCTGCTTTGGCTGTCGTACCTGACAACATTTTCAGGAACTGGTGCTTTAGAGTGGAATTTGCCCAGCGAACTCCCCGGACCGAGGTAGTGCGCAAAGTCAGTGCCCCAAATCAACATGTGCGAGCCGCCGATAAAAAGCAGTCGACGCTTGCCTTCCTATGCGCGCCGTGCTCCCCACGGCATCATGTCAAATTCCACAGAAGCGTTACCCCCTAAAGGGACTGATGCTTTTGAGAACCATCCAGTTCCTTTGCATCTGGCTGTAGGACCTGCAACATCGAGCCCTGGCGCCGCAGGACTTTGGCCGGTGGGGGGCTTGGTAGAGGAGTTCTTCTTTTCATCTGGGCCCGGATCGGCCATTGACCACCAGTAAGAATTCTACAAATGCTGGGCTGCTGGGCCTGGGCAATCAGCCTTAGGCCTGATTCTGAAGCCTTAAGCTGGAAAAGGAGACAGGTTTTAAGCCTCAAAGGTCTCCAAAAGGATCTACATCAATCAAGAATCTACCTACCAATGAAGCTCCTTTTTTAGCATCAGGTCCGGTAGCCTTCAAAGCCCGAAACCTGCAACCCTAGGACTTGAAAGCGCAGGCTTAGTGCGATTAGTTCCCAACTCGTCATCAGACTCCAGAGCCAGAAGTCCCACACCACCAAAACCCGATATTTTATCACATCCTTGAATATACACTACTACAATATACTGCAATACAATATACTACAATATATTATGATATTTGACAATATACTACAATCTACTACAATAACATTTAAATCCTAAACCCAAAGAATTCAGATTTGACCATGCTCGTGGAGGCTCCGGCGAAGGTTCGAGGACGAACTGAGGGAGGCCTACCCGGGCCTACCCCCCTTTTGGGGTTCTCTGAATTCTTTGGGTTTAAGGTTTAAGTGTTAGTGTAGTATATTGTAGTATATTATAGAATTATGTAGTATATTGTAGTATGTTGGGGTTACCGGATGCCATACCTTGGAAGCTAGAAGCATCGGGTTTTGGGGTTTAGGTCTTAGGTTTTCACGTTTAGCGTTTGGGTTTTCTGGAGTTGAAGGCTTATTATGCGGAGTAGGAAAGCGGGCCCACAGGTCCGGACAAATCTCTCGACACCCCTACAGTTCAAACTCCCCGAATCTGAAACCGTGAATCCTAATCTTCACATGGTCGTATTTCAAAATGATCACTAAGGTGGACCTTGTCACTCCGATAACATACTTATCTGTCCTTAGGATCCCTCGGAGCAACTATTTTGAGCAAACCTTCAATCCCCAACCATCTCCTGAGAGCCGGATGTTGTTCAGGCTGAAGTGGAGCCCCTTCGGCGCCAGCTAGAAGGCATCATTGGCGCAGCATTTACATGGGAATATTCCAGTCCCCTGTCTGGGGTATCGTTCCACTCTCTTGTTGGTTGTAGTCGTCTTTAGAGGGAGTATGATTTTATATGGGTCAACTATCACAAAACACTGCTCAAGTTTGCGGGCTGATGTAGGTTATTGTGGTTACTGAAGCCAGGTTCAGGATTTGCCGCTCTGTTTTGTGGGGCATATTTCTGGATTGTTTCAAGTTCAACCCAAAGCAACATTGACTAGATTGCGTGGCCTTGCGGGCCTGGTTGTGTTGTCAGCTGGATAAGCGCAGCAGCATGGTCTGTATGCTTCCCCAGAGAGAGAAGAGAGACAAGAAAGACACCTCTTTAGACCTCCTTGAAAAGGGCAGAAGTCCTGCTAGGAACCCGTTCGGGCTCCACGTTTGTTTTTTGCTTAAGGGACTTACTCCGTCAAGCACGAAAAAGTTGTTTAGGGTAGTGCGGTTTGGAGATGGCAGGTTGAAGACTACGTCCTGACGAGTTTGGCTAAAAGCTTCAAGTCCATGACATGTATTAAGCTTGTGCAGAATTCCCCTGTGGGCATTAGCGATCCCGAAGCCAGCTGCATAGTGGTAATAGTATGTACTAGCAGTGGAAGGTGGAGCGGAAGCAATAAGAACGGTCGTAGTCACAAAGTCACAACAATCGTCTAAGAAAATATTGGGTTGCTCTTAAGGAAGGAAATTTAAGTTACAAGAAATGGGTATACATAGTAAATAATAGGGTTTCCCCACTATAGCAACTTACCTTGATTTCCCTAGCAGCAACCCAGAAGACGGACAGCCCCACACAGAAAGTAGTTCAGACTCCCAGACTTTGAGCCCCACACTCCAGCGGTGTGAGAGCTGGGTCTCCCAGCCCCGGCCGCCATCTCCAGATGGGTATATATAAGTTATATAGGGGGTTTAGGGTTTTAGGGTTGAGGGTTTAGGGTTTAAGGTTTAGGGTTTAGGGTTTTTAAGGTTTAGGGTTTAGGGTTTAGGGTTTAAGGTTTAGGGTTTAGGGAGGGGTAATGGAGAAGAAAGTGGAAACTACTATAGCACAGGGTTTAGGGTCTAGGGATAATGGAAAAGAAAATGGAAACTACTATTTGGGGGTTATGGGGTTATACAGGGGTCATATAGGGGTTATGGGGTTATATAGGGATAATGGAAAAGCCAATGGAAGCTACAGGGATTATAGGGTGTATATGTTGGGGGTTATATGGGGTTCATATTGGGATAATGGAAAAGAAAATGGAGCTACTATAGTATATTGGGGGTTATAGAGGGGTATATAGAGGCCAGTGAAAAACCCAGACCTTTAAATTTGGGAGGGGCTGGAATCGAGATGACATAACCCTCGTAGCAACAATGCAGCAATCATCCAGCAACACTGTCAGCCGCAGGCAAGCTCGAGGAGGAGCAAAGTATGGCCCTGAGTTTCGAGTCATCGTGGGCTTCAGTTTAGGGTGGTTTGCTCTCAACGGCAAAGTTGACTTCCGATGAACAGGATAGCCCTCATGAAAGAAAGAAAGAAAAGCTCAACGCTGCAAAGTCTCGGGTGCTTTTCTACTTGGTACCTGCGAAGTGGAGGTCTTTCAGAGGCTTGGGGTTCCGCCCGCAGGCATTAGGATCTTAAGTTTTCTGGCCAGGTCCAGCACAGCTGCTACTGCACTGTCCTACTAGCCTAGTGAATAGTACTTGTATTGCTGTTACTGTTATGGTGTTGGCGGGTACTGCCGCCGCCCAGCCACCGCCGTGACTAACGCTGTCTTATGTTAGGACGACTACGCCACCATCTCTATTACCAGTACTATTACCATGACTATTACCATAGTTACACATATGATTACTTCTTCTATCATTATGTTTATTATCACCTTCATCATCATTTGGTTCTCATCATTACGATTATTATTATGATTATTATTATTACTACTACTACTACTACAATTACTACAACTATTATAATTACTACTACTACTACTACTACTACTACTACTACTAAGCACCCAGCTGACCCTGTTCTACCTGCATTGCCAAGAATCATTGCGTTTTTATCTGTCCGTTCTTAATTTGAAGATCTTGCGCTCTGAGGCAGCACATATTGACCTCAACGATTTTGGGTCTTGAAATTTAAAAATCGTGGGGGAAGCAATGTATTGGGTGCAAGAACCAAGTACCAGCTACCCGGAAGTATGGTGTTTGGGCATCACTTGCATTTGACGCTGTAATATTTAGACGTACTGTTTTCATGCAGGTTGATACTCAAACATCTCAGTTGCGCTGATCCAAGAACAATTAGCACCGCCTTGTGCAATGATCTGAAAACATGTTGTTTGCAATTCTGCGGACTTGGTTCGTAGTTTCGGACGGCTGCACCATTTCGTTCAGTGCTACTGCGCGGAAGTCACCTGTGTGTTTGTCAAATGAAACTCTGCTAGGAACACGGGCACACACTGGATAATTTTGATTCTGGTCTCCTTTGAGTGGCTGTCTTCACATTCTGCATGTGTTGGTTTTAGACTCAGACGTCCGTGGTTCATTTGCGGACGAAGCTGCCTTGTCAATGTCAGCGGGTGGAACACGTTCACGGTTCGTTTCAGAGGCCAGGGCACGCACTGGCACACATAGGCAACATTAGCTCGGCAGAATGAGTAGCGAGTTGAATTTCATTGAAGTTTCGCGGCTGGTTCGCGATGCACGCTCGTTCATCTAACCTCAAATGCTAAAGTCTGCGCTTCACTCCAAAGTGAGCTTTACATTACATACAGGCTTGTGAGGAAGCCGAATTAGCAATAGCCCGGGCACGAAGAGTAACAAATGGTGCAACAATGAAGAAACATGCTGGCAATAGCAAAAAAGTTTGTTTAAGGGAGGGATTGTTGCTGCAGATGCCACCGCCGCTGCGCGCCGCCAGTTCGAGCAGGCACTGGGGGACTTTGTAGCACGGCGGCTCTTTGGTCTTTGATGGTAGAAGCTGGTAAGATGTACCTAAGTTGCATTTGATCCTTCTGCAGCTCTTGTACTGTAATTAAGGTATTCTCAGGTGCTGCTACCGGGGGCCTTGAAGTTGAAGGCCTCATTTGGAGGGCTTTCGGGGGTTTTGACTTTCTACGATCTGCTTTCAAGTCTCCATAGGCTTCCCAGTAGTGGAAACCCGCAAGCTGCATGTCAGATTCGTTTTGTGAATGAAAAGCAAGGAGTTGTGCAATCACATTGCGGATGCTAAAAGCTATTCTCTGAGTCCTTAACTGTTAGAAGACCCCAAGGCCTCGCGCACAGGTGTATGCTTCCGAAAAACTGTGGTTCCCGAACGCGCTTCAAAGGTTGGGGTCTGGGGGTGAAGGAGTCACGGGTTTACATAGGGTTTGGGGGGTTCGTGTAGGAATGGGAGGAAAGTGTTCATGCTTGCATGTTTGCATCTGGGCCCATTGATCCTAGCGCTACGATGGATGGAGGAAGTTTGGCACCACCTAGGATTCCCAAGAATATTATGACTTTTGGAGTATAGGAGGTGTAGGGCATATAACGCGGTGCAAGATTTCCTCCATCCACCGTGGGATTTTCGCGAATGCCGAATGAATAATGATATTCTTAGAGGGACACGCAAGCTCCAAAATCTCAAGCCTGGAAAACAGCAATGACTTTAACTCTAAACAGGGAAACAGGGATTCTTCATTACATTGCAATGAGACCCATTTTTCTCCAATGCGGGGTCCCTTTCTGACAAGGAGAAGGCTCGTGCGCAGGCCGTTGAGACTGAGCTCAAGGCGCTTCTCCGAGTTGAAGGATTTAGGCTTCGGGCTTGGGATCACTTGCCCAGATAGTGAACGCCTCCCTTTCACCAAGTTTCCCATGCTAGGGGGGACGTGCTACTGTTCATGCAATGGAGTTGCTTAAGCCTTTGAACTTTCAATGCCTGGTTTGGGTGCCTCGGGGATCCACCTGACTCTCCCATAAGTGGGTGCGATTGGGTGCCAGGAGAGGTTGGAGTCAACTGAGTCAGCAGCAGCCTCAGTTCACGTGCTGCATTGCGCCTTCGGAACGTTCACTTGGTGGAGAAATTGTCAAGTCAAGCCATAGCCAGGGCAGGGCATGACCTCGAGTGCTGTAGAGTCATTTGAGGGGTGTCAGTAGCGTTTCAAAACATATCCGCCTGGCATCTCCGCAAGGACCCAGTCAATGGGCAAGTGCGGTTCCTTTAACAGCTGGTTCTCCATATCTGTATATACAACGCAAAGATATGCATGTATTTATATACACATACACAAGCAGGAAGCCTGCTTTTGATTCAGGCCGCCCTCGTTGCGAGGATGTCCAGGTGTAGGGTTACATGGCCGACATTTGCACAGACGGGGAAAGAGGCAAGCATGTTCAAAGACAGTTTGCCTTCTCACACTTTCTGTTTTTTGAGAACACCTCACGTGAGGTCTAAGAACCTAGCTCTGAAATTGGAAGTCGTGCTAAAACTGAGATCTGTCAACAGTGTCTGCTTCAGGGTGGCGGGCTTCAAGGCCAGCTGAGGAGAAATGAACGTCACGCATGGGCAGGGTTTAGGTCATGCATGGGCTATAGGGGCCTATATAATGGCGAATCTAAGTAAAAGTAATCGGAAACTATCGCGAGAACCTGTGATTTTCTTGCCAAGGTGTTACGGAGAGCAATCTAGCCTTGGCTCTCCATTGTCACTGCAAAACGCTGAAACAACACTATCTAGCGGGAACCCTGGACACAGTCGAGGTGAGAGGCTTTGAGTTTGTTTGGAATGTCGAAACCCCAAACTGAATAATGCTTTCATCATCCTACTAGCAGCGGTTCTTCATTTGGGGGGTGAAGGGCGGCCGGCCATGTTGGTGTTCCCTCTCCGGACCTAACTTTACAATTACCTTAAAGCTGCCCGACACGACTCTGTCGGATCATGCCCACTTGCGCAGGGATCTTTACAAGGTAGTAAACCATAAAAATAGCGTCAGCCTCTAGGCTCTTCGCAGCAAAGATCTGC
Organism: Symbiodinium pilosum; assembly: GCA_905231905.1. NCBI lineage: Eukaryota > Dinophyceae > Suessiales > Symbiodiniaceae > Symbiodinium > Symbiodinium pilosum. Next base: position 13,786 of record CAJNIZ010044483.1, read on the forward strand.
AGCTAGACTCCTCAAGATCCCAACTCGAGGCTGGCTGATCTGGGATTCAGGGATTGGAGGAATCAGACCCTGTGCGTTAGGGAGAGGTCTGCTGTCACGACCTCGGGCTCTTTCCATGGGCCCGTGTTGTGGTTGCAAGACAGGAATTTCTGTAAGTTTAAGGTTTCTGGGCCTCGTGGTCTGACAGTTGCGCAAAACGTGCTGAGCTTCAGGAAACTTCAGTTTTAGCAGGCCCCCGATGTGCACGGGATGTATTCTTCATATGACTTCCACACATCCTCTTTCATATCTTGACGATGGCTCTCAAACTAGGTCAAGCTCAGGACGCGGCAGGTGAATTCTGGGTATTTTCCACGAGCTTTCACAAGTTCAGGGTGATGGGTCATGTTTTTTGGGATTGCTTTGCATAGATTGAGGGGTTCTAGGGTTTCAGGGCGTGTTTTGGGCCTGGGCTGTGGAGTTTAAGGTTTGACAGGAGTCTTTTTACAGAATTGCCAGAGTCCTCCCAGCCTGAGAAAGTTGTCAGGAGTTTCCCGAAATTAGGTATAAAGGATTTTCATATTTGGGGGTTCTTTATTGGGGTCCCCCTTTTGTGGAAACTACCATTTCGGTGTCTTTGTGTTCTTCCAGGCAGGAGCTTCTGGATTGGGGTTTGCCAGGATTACCTGGAGATTCATGAGTTCGTGAGAATTTAAGGGAATCAGAGAGTCGTAAGTATAACGAGCTTTCAGTATAGTGGCAAACCTTTTTGAAGCTATCCATGACTTGCCAGTGCTGTTTGCTTGGTCTGAAGAAAGCTTCGAAGGGACCCCCTGAAACCCAACAGCGCTCCAGACCCACGTCAAAGATTGGCAGCTTGGTTCGAGTTCGCTTCTACTGCATAGTATTACTGTGCTTTGGTCGGTTGAGCGCTGCTTAAGGCGATATTCGGATATTGACTCAGGCAAAGCGCAGCCCGGGAGGCAGCATCATGATCCTCTAGGGCCTAGCCCATCTGCCAGTGCAGCGCAATCTTCAGGAAGTTCCCTTTCCCGGGGTTCTGTGAACAGCACCGATCAATGCATACATGTGTTCGTTTGGTCGCTCAACGGTAGTTGCAGTTGGCAAAATCATGGGTCTGTACTGGAACTACAGCTGATACCACAGAAATGTCAACTCAGCACAAGCCCAAACACCCTAGCCCAGATGGAGAAGACAGCTTCTGAAAACAGATGGAGGCAAGTTGTTGTTTGCTTCCAGAACCTCATTTTAAGTTCACCTATTTTATAACATATTGTACTTAGCATGTCCGCCTCCCAGAATCCAAAACCCCCAGCCTGAACTGCACATACTTAGGGTCCCCAACTGCGAGGCTCAATCGGTTGTAAAACCACTGCCCTGAACACTTTTCCCTCCAAACCTGAAATTTGACAGAGAAAAGTCATGTTTCAAGCCCCAAACCAAAGACCGCAAGGCTCTGAACCTTAGACCTTTCAAGCGCCTCTTTTTAGATCTAAGATGGCCCTATATAATCCCTATATAAATATAGCCCTATACAATATATTAGAGTAGTTTCCATTTCTTTTTACATTATCCCTATATCATCCATGGGTCAGCTGGAGCTGGGGAGGTGCATCGCCAACGGGCAGATGACTGCGAAGCCGAGGTGGCAATGTTAAGGGGTTTTGATTGGTTTGGAGCAGAGCTCGCAGGGCTTGAATGCGGGTCTGGAAGAAGTGTAGGAGTTAGATTTTAGTACTTCGGGCTTAGCACTTACGGTATAACTTCGATGTTTCCTGTTTATTTTCAGGCTCAGAACACATGGGTCTAGTGCTCGTTTCCATCACAAAGGGATCCGCAAAATCCAAGAAACTCCCACATTGGGATTAGAGTTCATGGCTGCAATAGTTAGGGCTACTCAAGAAACCAACCGCATGAAATGAAAACCTCATGAGGCGTTCGATCAAGGTATGCCATTATTCGCTTGCTTGAAGCCCTAGACTTCAACCCAACTAGATCCTAAACCCTAAAACGTAGGAATTGATTTTGGAGGTGGCCACTTTTGCTGGACAGACCTCCCAGGCTTGGAGCCCCCTTTCTGTAAGGTTTAAGTTTAAGCCCCTAAGCTAACATGGAACCCCAACAAGGGTCCCAACAACATCATGTGACTTTGGGGGGCTTACGGTTAAGGGACCAGGGCTCCAAGGATCAGGGAAAACACCCACATTGGGGATCTGATTTCACATCTCAAGCCCTCTTGCCTCAGCAGTGAACATCCACCCTAGCATCAGTCATTTCATATATTAATATAATATGATATAGCATACTATACTATAATATAATACAACTAGAGATATAAATATGACGATAGATAGATAGATAAATAGATAGATAGATATATATATATATATATATAGATACATACGACTGCACCAGGAGGCGAGACGGGCGGGAATTTGATTTGAGCAGGGTTGGGCTTGTTCCAGTCTTGTAGGAATTGCTGGAGCTCACTACTTGTAGTCATTTTCCTGGTCTTCAAGGGTACCGTCAAGTTCGCTGTTAGGCTTGTAAACGCCATTATACCTTGCTGCTTCTACTCTTGCTGTCAAGCCAGATGGTTTCTGAATGTTGCGTGTAATCCTTGCTCTTTGTATTGACAAGAAGCACCTGAGCCCAGAGCTGGTTCAAGGCACTCCTAGGGCTCGAGGTAAAGCCAAGGCAGTGAATATTTGTTAAGTTGCAGGCCGAATCCTGCCTGACATCCTCAACTCAGCACTCAGAAGGCTCTCTCTCAAAGCACAGCTTGCTGATTGCCCCTTGAAATCCTGCTGGGGCCGCCCTAGTGAAGATTGCTTCGCACCATCAGGTGTCATCACTGCAAGCGCAGCCAGTGCCCCAGTTTAGCGACATGCGCTTGCGTGCAAAAGTGCTCTTTCATGAGCCATGTGGGCTTTGATTCAAAGTTATGTTCGATCCATGGGGCAGAGAAATTCGGACCAGCAGGCAATGTCCCAACTAGACTAGAAAACTGTGATGCCTTAGGAAGTTCCTGGCTTCCCCATGGAGACTCTTGTTTTCTTGTCGATTCAGGGTCCTTCATCCTAAACATTGCTACAAGAGCTAAACCTTTCATGTAAGATTCATGCTCCCGCAGACGAACACTTTGAACAGGCTAAAAGAGGCTCATGCCAGTCCCAAACCTGCCATGATTCCTCCTTCAAAACTACTATAATCACCATAAGCCAGACCCCTACACCTGAAGCTTTTGACCTGAAACTTTTGACCACCTTTTCAGTTCGGAACTGCATTAGATCCAATCTTCTCGAAGGCTGGATGACCTAGAGGTGCAACTCCGTGGTTGCCGGGAGCAAATCAAGGACCTATAAAGGTTTTGGGTTGAAGGTTGTGGAGGTTCGGGTGTTGGGTTGCAAGGTTCTAGGTGTAGAGGTAGAGGTGGCGCGCACGCGGAGTTTGTGGCCGCAGCATTCTGGGTTCAGTTTGCTTCAACAAATTGACGGCTTGAGGTTCAGGATATGAAAGCTTTGAGGGAAGGGGGTGGCTGAAGGGATCTTAACCCCATGACGCTCGAGCCTCCGGGTACATGTCAAAAGTTCGGGTATCCATACATACCTGGCACGGTTGCTGTGTACTTCCTATTTATATTTGATCCTGACGTTGGATGTGCGATTTGGAAGAGGCACCCATGTAAAGGTCTGGGGCCTTCGGGCTGAACAGGAAGCGGTTGGAAAAGGACCTCCGCTTCCGCTCAGGAAATTCCTAGGCAGCTGAACGGAATACAGCCTAGACCCAGAGTAATTTAGCCCCACCGAAATCCTCGTAGAATTTTGGAATTACCTACTGACCACTAGAAACCCGAATAAACTGGATACAACCTTCAGACAACCCTTCCATTAAACAAGCATGGGCCGTTTGCCAGGAGCGCGAGAGCCAAAGCCAACGAGAGCAGCAGGTTTGGCAGCAAACCTTTGCTCAGAAGGCGCTATTCTGCGGCAGAGGGCTTTGGGAGACCCAGTTTTGTATTTTTTTGCGGAGGCCAGGGGTTTCTAGCTGGGTGCCACGGGGAAGTCAAGCTTGGGTTCAAGGTTAGAAGGTTTTCGTTCCAGCTGAGTATGATGAGCTTGACGAGTCAGAGTCACCCAGGGATACCTTAGCCTTGACTTTGACAGCATGCTGAGAGACAGCGCACCGTGGTGCTCTTGTTCGCTTGTCGTTGCAGCTTTGGTTATCCTTCTTGGTTTTACTTTTGTTCACAATGCTACTATTGTTAAGGGAAACAACTGTAGCTCTGATGGCGGGGTGACGCGCAAGGATTCCATCCAACCATTGGACAGCTCGAGCCGTACCACGGCCGAAATGAAAGCCTTGACTAGACTCAGAGGTATATCCCTAGCAGTACAACCATGAAACCATTGATACAGGTCCAGGCAGCGCCATCTTACATTTAAGAACAAATGCGTAACCAGGCCATCAGACGTTGCATGTACAACTTTTCCGCAAGACTGAGGTGTTCTGCACATGGAATGATTACATCTGCCGACTACCTCTACTTTTGACTGAATGACACCGGATACTGCTTCCGCAGCAGCTCGCAAGCCATCCACTATGAACCCGATTATACCGCCAGAAACGGGCTTCCGGCATGTCCTGCATGGCTGGTAGGCTGAAGCAGAGCGACGGACGCTCCACGAGGCTCCGGCCTTGGGAAATGTTCAAGCTGAAGGTATGTTGCATCATGAATACTGGTGCAACAATACTTGGCTTCGGGAGAGAGACCCTTGTGCTGTCGAGAAGCGTTCTGCATGCGTTGTGTGGACATCATGTATTCTACTGACACCCACAGTCACAAAATGCTGCTACGGCTACTGGTAGCAGTCATAGCACCTCAGACCATGAACCCTACTGGCAGCAGCAGCAGCAGCAGCAGCAGTGGTGGTGGCGGTTGTCGTCATTGTTATATTGCATACTCACCACCTGTAGGTATCTCTAACCAGGAGAGCACATCTGGGTATCACGCGAAGTAGACGCCCCCTTTCATTTTCCTAACATCTAGGGCATGCCCATTGAAGGTGGGAGGTCAACTGGACATGACTGCATGTGCTATGAGGTTGAACGCCTGAAGCAGCAAGTTCTTCAGGACCTGCGTGCGAAAACTGGCTAGGGTGGGACGAAGCTGATCCGATGTTGCGTATTGAGCATTTCAGGACGTGTCTGGCGATTTGTCATGCATGTTCGTACTTAGGCAGGCCTCAATCAGCTCTACCTTGATCAGTGGCTGCAAGAAGCTCCAAGCTTTGCCTAAAGCATGCGGGATTTTGCTTTTGGAGGTTGCGATTGATTGTCCAGGGTATGTAGTACGTGGACCTTCGTGAGTATTACCCATGACGCAACTTGCAGTCAGGGAGCTGTCCTTACATAAGGAGGGCACATAGATCATCAGTTCACTTCTAGCTCCCATCTACCGAAACATCAGGCTTACCAATTTGTGGAGAATCATTTTGGGCTACAGGTCCTGAAAGCCTGAGATTTCTGTTGTTGATTTGCTCACTTGGGTTTTGGGATTCACGCTTGAGGCTCAAAATCGTGCCTGACTGGAATAATGCTGGGCAAGCGTGGCATCAAGAACAGCTGCTCCTGCTTGGGAAATGTCTTCAAGTTTATGGCATTCTTGGACGGGTAACGTTCAATCTCAAGCCTTCGCGGTAAAGTGCAAAGCCAAAATCCTGGCTTTAAAAGTGATGTCGGAATATTTCAAAACTTTCATCAATCCTTTGGAGACAGCTTCGTCCTCTCTGCATGAACTCCTGAACCCAATAGACCCCCGGCATTGCGGAGGGTGGGAGGGTAGACCTCCCTGAAGGATCCTAAAACCTCCTTGGAGGTTCATCTTGCTGTTGACAGAGAGCTGGTACAAGTTCCCTCTATCACTTGAAACCAAGGCTTAAGGGTCCTTGACTTGCGCTTTCCATTCTAACACGCCCGTTGCAGGGATCATTAGTACGGGATGAACGCCTTTTCAAAAGCTATCACGAACCTCCAAGCAGGAAGAGGAGAAAGTTCGAAAGCACGTTGATGCTGCGGAGGCCGCCGAAGTGTGAGGGGTTACCATTTGCCTCTCTCATAACCCCTGCAATGGAGAAACATGGAAAAGATAATTTTGAACATGACATGGAAGCTGGGATTCTGTAGGTTTTTCTATTAAAGATTTGGGGGTACAGGGCTTTGACAATGGCGGGCAGGAGGCCGCAAGATTGAACGCTCCCTTCAGCCATGAGTCTTACTGGTGCTCAAGGGGAAGCAGGGAGTGGATGACTACAACTATCCAAGCATAGTCCCTCTATATACCCTTGTTATGATCCCTGGATATAGCCTTAGCATAGTCCCTGCATTTGCCCTTAATTATGCTCTATGTAGACTTGTATACTCATCTTATAGTACTTGCGTATACCCTGGTTGTAATACCGATATTCACGGCCCTACTCCCCATTGAGCGCCAGGAAGTAGCTCGTCATGCAGGGATTGGAGCTTCAGTTGAGTTGCGGGTTTCCATCCCTTGTAGTAATCCAAACTATACTAATTTTGATCGCAAGGACACCCACAAAGGCTCCTAATTTCTGGAAACCCTTCAGAAGCAGCACGGGCGCCTCTGTCTTCATGTAATTTACGCGTACGCAGGGCTATTGAATAGGGGTTTGAGGCTGCTTCTCTTCCAGGTCGTTACAGAAATAGCGATTGTGCCTCAATGACGCGCCAAGCAACAGAGTGTCGCCCTACCAGCAAAGTAATGGTACTACTATGAATCACTGTAATATTAGATTAGAAATAGTCCTAGTAACAGTGAAACATTAATCACAGTAGCAACTGTAAGAATAATGGTAATACTAAGTGACAGTCGTCGCCTGGCACTAGCTGAACAGCTTAAGTGCAGATCTAGGCTTCTGTCGGGTCGTTCCTATATATTAGCCATAATCTGAACTCCTGAAAAGGGGGTCATATAAGTGGGACCACTGCAGGGGATATGAAGGGGCATACTGGGCGTTTAGAATATGAATCTCAATCCCTGAACCTCATTCCGGATTGAACTGCTGACCCCACTCTCATATCCTAAGGTGCCGTGTCTCTAATTCTTGCCGGCATGTTACGCCACCGGTTTGGAGCAGTTTCACACGCCTTCAACCCCAGAAGAGGTCAACAAAAGCCGTGCTACGCTATCTGCTCTGAACCCTCTAAACCCTCAACCCGAAGTCCTCAACTCAGCCCTGAAGCTCCAAATCTCTCAGCCCCCAACGCAACAGCATCTCAGCCTCGCAACCCTCAATCTTGAGCCTATAAGGTTCTGCCCAAAGAGCCCTAATTGGGCTTGCATGGCTTTCAGGGAAAAAAAGGATTCAAGGTAGGGACCCATACCTGGACACCTTAAACCCTCAACCTCGACTCCACAGGGGTGTTCACCGACACTTCTCATTGGGGTAGACTCACCGTGATAGAAGCCAATGAGCCCGAAACCCCAACCCCTTCTACCCCTTCTACGGCTCTACAGTTCTCCCCGTAGAACCTTTGCAACCCCACATGCAACCCCACCTGAAAGCACCGAACCCCCTGATCAAATCCTGCACCCTAAACTCTTAAAACCCTGAACCGGGTACTGAAGAACCCCGCACCCCAAATAACCTGAGACATAAACCCCAAACAACCTTGAGGCTCAGGCAGATCAGATGCGTTCGCTGCAGTCCCGCCTAGATGCAGCCGAAGTTAAGGCAAGGCTCTCCGCTAGGGTGTGTGGGCTCAAAGGTTGGATGGAGTGTAGGGGCTTCATGTTTTCGGGACTTAAGATATTTGGGGATTCCAGGGTTGTAGGGAATCAGGGTCTGGGTTTTATTTTGGGCGCCGGGTAGTATCTGACACACTTTCCTCAAAAGTCCAACTCCCACATATGGACTTTGGCAGTACGTTGTTTACGCTTTTTGGGTTTCTTGTCGCAACATCAGAATTCACCGTGAAAGGGAACACCAGGAAAATGATGACATCTGATAGGTCCCAGGTAGCCCACATTCCAGGAGCCTCCAATGTAGTTTCAGGAAAGGGTCCTTTGTGGGCTGCCCCTTAGAGGGCTTGCGCTTTGGGTAATGAATCCACGTAATGATCCCTACATCCTGCCTGTATGTACTCCATTCCTTCCCTCCTACTGAGACTGTGCCCTGCTGCAGGTGCGTGCCACCTTGATGGAGAAGGATAAGGCAGGCCTTGGATTCACTTTATTGTCCCCGCCGGTCAGAGGGGAATGAAGGGATGGATGGTGGGGGAGAGAGTGGTGCCTTCTTCTACATCACGAAAAAGGGAATCATCAAAAAGGGAATGCCGAGTGCAAACCTCATAATTGTCATGACGCCTTCTGAGCTGTCTAGCAAATCCACTCGCACCTTCGGCCTGAAACCCACCTGCAGTGCCCCAACACTAAGCCCACTTGACAAAATTCCCTGAGCCCTCAACTATCCAATCATCTGCCGAAGAGGAGGTGAAGAGGATCGGCGAGGAGTGGTTTCATGGATCAGCTAAGGCTTAATTAGGGATAATTTTCTCAGACACCTAGGAGACTCAGTTAATGTTTATAAAGAGTTTTTCCCCTGGTTGTAATCCCCTGAGATGCCTCATGCAGGCTGACACTTCTGAACTTCTTGTTCAAGTACGTAGTTACAACGTGGGTAGGGTCCCGGGATCGGAGGCTTTAGGGCTTCCAGCTTAGGGTTTCGGATGGGTTGAGGGTCCTGGGTTTAGGGTTGAGGCATCGGATCATCTTGCTCGGACTTGTGGAAGCAGTTTGCGGGGCATACCGAAACATCACAGAATCTACGCCCTGGTGGTGTTAGGCGAGCCCAACCCAAGAAAAGGCTTCCGTTGGCGGCCAAACCTGCAGAACGAAGAAAGAACCGCGAAGTTGCTGGCCCGGCTATTGCGAAGCAGTGCACAGGCGGAACACTTCGGGATGCGGCCGCAAGTGGTGACTCGTAAACGTCTTTCGATGCAACCCATGAGTGCGCTCGGACTCGCCCTTGCGGCAGCTGGATAAGGAGACGCAGCGTCGCTCTCAGCGGGCCTGCGTTCTTCTCTCAGACCCGGTCAAACCCGGGAAAGGTTTAGGGTGGATGCTTGTGCTGTGGTGCAGTGAGTGCTAGGGTGCTCAGAGCGAGGGTGCTACCCCTAGCAGCAACATGTTGCACTCCTCTTCTGGTTGTAGAAGCAGCGTCGCTAGTCACACGTCAATCCACTCACCAGAGGGCCGACATTCTCAACATTCTATTTTGGCGCAGAATCAGGCATATTGGCTCGGTGAAAGGCTAAAAGACCTGACCTGACCTTTGACTGAACCTCGTGCAGTACTTTTATGGGCAGCGACCCGTGCGCCCTGAAGAAGCTTCAAGCGCTAGGGCTTCAATTCATTTTGTTAGGGCCCTGACTTCACAAATCAAACACGCTGAGCTCTCTAGGCTTCTTGAACCCCAACCTCTTAGAATCCTAAACCCACTAGTGCTTCAGAGGGAGTGCGCGTGTAAATACTGGGTTAGAGTGGAGTATTGCGGAACATTGCAGTGGTTCACTCTCAAATCCCCCTAGGCGCCAGTCAGCACAGCCTAAGCAAGGAGCTCTCCGCCGTTCGTGCCTCCATGGCTGCTGAGAAGGATCGGCTGATGCGGGACATGAAGGCAGGCCTTGCCTCAGGCTTTTGGGGGGGGTTGGGGGTCTAGGTCTAGCGCTTTAGTTAGTGGGCTCCTGGTTTTGCACTTCGCTCCTTCTCGTCAGTAACTGGCTTCGAGAGCCATGGCAAGGGTACAACTCCGCAGATTGCTGACTTCTAAGCTAGTTTCTCTCTCAACTCTGCGAACCTCAATTTCACGAGAAGCCAGCCCGGATTGAGGAGACGTAATGCAGCCCTTACTTATGCCGATTTCGGCCCTAGCAACCAGGTCAGTTCCCTTGTGCTCCACAACGTGTGAAGGTGAAGTCCAACCACATAGCCCTCAACCCTGTCACCGTCACCAGGATTAACTCAGACGTCCAATCCTGTACTCCCTGAACCCAGGCCTGTTTCAGCCAAAACCTCCATACTCTGGAGGCTCAAAGCCGCAACCTCAATCTCTGAACCCTAAGCTCCTAAACCCCTCAAGCCTGCGAAGCCCTACACCCTGCTGAACTCCATCAGCCCTACATCAGCTTTAGACCGCTAAACCATATGAGCTTTTTCGTCTAGACTCCTTAAAGAGGGGATATCTAGAGGATTGTATAAGGGAGTAAGATAGGATTTACTGAGGGGGATGCTAGGAAATTAGACTGTAGCTCATGTAGTCCTTATCTGCACAGTTCTTATAGAATATTGAAACGGTTCATTCTGCCTTCTGCATCTCCCAACGACTTAAGGTTCTTAGCGAAGGCAAAGAGATGGCTCCCTACTGTAGTCCCTACATGTAGTCTCTAGACGATCCCCAATGATACTACCTACAACCCATTCCCTCATCCCCTAAACCCTAAACTCCACACCCTTATAGTCCCCCTTAAGTAGATAGAATATAGGGTGTGTATATATATATATATGGGGATCTTATTTGAAGATACCCAAAGCCATATTCTATCTACTTAAGGGGGACTATAACCTGACCCCCCCCCCTACAGATCACCGGTAAGAAGAGGTGCTCGAGGAGAAGCTTCAAGCCTCAGAGCTGAACGCAAAGGCAGCAGAGGCCACAAGCTCTTCCTTGTTGGCAGGTGCCCAAAAACTTGGGTGGTAAGGATAAAGGGTCTTCTAGGGGGTTCAAAGAGAGAGAGTGGAGTAGAGAGGGGAGGGGATAGAGAGAGAGAGAGATGCTAGGTGATCATTCTTATGACTCTTATCATTGCAGGTGCTGGTTTTTACTCTTACGATTACTAGTGCTGTTATTGCTATTATTGATTTTTTGTATCTCAATACGGCAACGCCCAACAGGGTTGTGGGAGTGGTCCCAGGAGCCATCCTCCTGGGTGGTCTCATCGCCTACACGAAAGACAGACTGTACTCACTGGTTCTTAGTAGGGAAACAGGGAATGTAATCCCTATGAAATCCCTTATATAATGTATTTCCTTTTTCCCTACTCAGAACCAGCAAGCCGATAGTTTTTACTGTTTTTTAGGGTTGGAAAGTATTCCGAGCAGTCCCATGTTGGACAGTCCTAGAAAGAGGGATGATGCAATGATCGGAGCTGCGTGGGGGAACCCATAATTTTCCAGCTGGGATGTTTTGTTGTATGTCACCCTGGGTAGGGATCCAAAACAACGATCTAAGCCCAACGTGTGGCTTGACAGAAGCTAAATAGCGGAGAAGGTCTTGCATGCCTTGCGTTGCAAGCAATGAAGGAAGCAACGGTTTGCACGTTTTCGTCAATCCCCGTCTTGCAAGCGAGAATGGTTGGCTGAGTTAGAACAGTAAGAGCAGAAGAAGAAGCGCGTGACTAAAGGTCGCCATTTCAGGAAAGTTCCTCTGGCCGGACACCGTTGTCCGCAGAAAGTCCCGACAACGTGTCTAGCATTGGCATCTGCTGCAACTACAATGCCACGCATGTTTCTGCCACAGTTGGCACTGCACCAGCGGGCACTTCTCGGTCTGGCGGGTACCCCAAATCGTAGGGGATCCCGCTCTAAAAAAGTGTAAAAAAAGTTGCACTGGAAGGGCAGAAGTTCTTGGGCCCTCCGCGAAAGGAGCTTCTTGGAATCCTGGCCTCGCGGCCAGCATATTAAGTACACCTTGGGCGGCGTACCTTAACCAGCCAATTCTGACGTCAGCAATGTGGACGTCAATTTGGTGGCGGTGGCGGCGGCAGTTGCAAATTGGGAGATTGATGCTATTGTAATGTTCACCTCCCGATCACGGCTCAGGATTGGGGATGGGTCAAACGCCTCTGGCTGCCTGATGCGTGGTGATTCTCTTTACTGTGACCTTCGTATGAAAAACTCTCCTGGCGTGTCAGTTTCTTTAGAGCACTATGCCACAGTGTAAACCCAACACCAGAAGAAGCAAAACCAAGTCCGAAGGCCAAGCACCAACAACTGGAGCAGGAGCTGTTTTGGGGTTCGGGATTTCAGGGCAAGGACACGCACTCTCGTTGATAACTACCTGGTGGGTACTCCGTTCAAGTGCGGCTCATATAAGGCTGGTGTAACTGTAATAGGGCTACATGAGGTAAACATCGGCCTTCTTTAAGCGTACCCGCCTGACAGCCAATCACTTTTGAGTTTTCCCTGCATTCAGTGGGGACAGACCTGCTATGATCAGCTTTCAATTGTTTGCAGTGCGCCTTCAAACAGGCATGGCCCTCTCCCCTTTGGGCTATCTCGCCCACTCCCAGAACGGTTGTCAAAGTACTCGTCATCCACCAGCGTGCTCTGCATCTCAGAACTACTCTCCGAACGCTGAGTATTGCATCCAAGAGGCCCATGCAAACCCGTCCCATAGAGGATCATCGGCGCCAGGCCCAAGACGCAGGGCATGATGTGGAAGGTCCCAAGTCCGAAGCCCTTCATGTCCTCGAGGCCTCCAGAGTTTCAGGGCACAAGGTAGGCCCTGACAACCCCTTGCCCCTTTCCCTCCAGCGTCACATACGAGCAGCTGGAGGACCGGTTGGATGTCATGCAAGACCGCGAAGAAGCACTTCAGCAGGCACCTATCTTTGTGATCATTGCGTTGCTTATCATCGATATGAACGATTTCTGAAAGCTAGCACCATATGCCGAGGGCCAACTATTTCAGGAGGGTAATTCGGGGGACTGACCCCGGAAAGAACATTGACTGTAGCTCATGGAGGTCAGGGTTTTCAAGGGAGATCGTGGTTGCTTGCCTCGGGATTCCGACAAGAGCTGTGAAGCGCATTGCCCTAGCCTTAAACCCTAAACCCTTAACCTTAAACCTTACACCCTAAAACCTAAACCCAGGCGTCTGGCTTGCAGCAGCGCATGTGCATGATGGTTTTTTCGATGGGCAGCTTAAGGTTGTACCTATGGTGTGTTATTTGGTATCACCGTTCGTTAGTTTTTGATACTCTGAGGGCCAAGGGGTCCCGGAGTACACCGCCTGGTTCCTTTGCAGCCATGTCGCAAGAAGAGCTGCGCCATGAGCTGACACAGGCCAACCAGCGGATGGAAGAACAGCGCCGCCTTACTCAGGTGGACGTCTACGCTGCTCAGCAGCGTTTGTGGTTCGAGACCCGC
>CAJNIZ010044483.1:35610-49867 GCA_905231905.1 Symbiodinium pilosum
GCAATTTATCACTTCACATCAACGCATCCAGAATGTTTGAGCGACGGACGAGCACGCTGCGGGTGCTGTGCGACGCACTTAATAATTAGAACCCCACACTAGATGTGGGGAAATAAAATGGAAACTACTATCATGTGTTATATAAGGATTTTAATGATAGGATTATAGGGGACGTGGGGTGGTAAGAGATTGTCCCCATCCTGAAGCTCCCGAGCTTTTTGGAAGTGAGAGAGAGGACGATGATAGGGGACATCAAGGGATTATTTCACTCATCCACTTTACCTGAAGCACTAGTGTAAGGAGAAGTCAGGCCTTCAAAAAAGATGCCATGAATGGACCCGTCATGGTAGCGAAAATGGAGGGATGGGTTGGGAGATTGATATCTCTAAGAGTGTCAGGTGGTGAGACTGTATGCTCAGAATCTTGGCTGAAAGCCTCGAAGTATATCGCTTCAATTTGCAAATGTCATACCTACGTGAAAGCTCGAAACCGCAGGCTTCCCAGCTACGAAATCTGCGCACGCAGAGCTTTAAGTTCCCAAAATTGCAACTTCAGTTCCAACGTACCTCTAAAACGATTTCTCGATGTGGGCTTCAAATAGGTAATACGCAGATTTGCGACGTGACCTGAAGAAACCCGAAACCCTCAACCCCCCCAGACCCTCAGCCTTAAACCCTGAGCACTAGCCCATAACTTTGAGAGGCTGCTGCGCTCCGCTCCGCGCATTCTCGTCTCCAGAGCGCTGTGCGGAGCCGAGAGAACGTCTGGGGACTGGGAGGCGTAGTGTTTGTTATTTGGGTGGCGTTTCAAAGGTTTGGGGTTGAGGGGTTTGGGGTTCTTCCAGGGTGCAGGGGGTTTAGGCGGAAAACATATGGGAACTATAGAAGGCGTAGGGCACTGAAAGTCTAAGTCAAAGCCTGGGAATACATTTGTGGTGGGGATAGGGCTTGCAATTTATGGGTACTGCAGAGCTGAGGAATGTAAGGCAGATTCTGGCATTCCTGAGATGCTTGAATGATGATGCAGGGACTGCACGGTTTTGTTGTGGTTAGGTAAAGCCCTGTCTAGGGTCAGTTCAAGGGACCTTTCCGTCGATTTGGTGCGTTTCGTTTCTGGCGGTGGCCTGACAGCAAGAGTCATGTTTTGCACTAGTTGTTATTTGACTTTTGGGGGACCGGACCCAAAAGGAGCCCGGGGATACTATACTAAGGATCATCACGGAATTGTTGGTATGATGTCGGGACTGCATTTAGGAGCTTCAGGCGGGAATCCTAACCTGGCCATTTGGGACGTCTTGACAGGCCTCAAGTAGGAAAGTCAATCGCCCTTCTAAATCTTTGGGGCTTGTGCCCCCTTCCTAAGGCCCAAAGCCACTGCTTGAAGAAGGACAAACAAGAACAGCGCTAATAAATCCATCACGTATCGCTGCTTCTGTTCCACCCTGAACTCAACATCCTGAAGCTCCTCCATGTTCATCACTGTTCCATGGCGCAGCTATTTAAGCAGTTTTTTCACGGCCATTGCTCGCTCTCGCCCTCGAAGCAGATCGCACGACGGAGATGGCAGTGACTATGGAGCAACCCTTCAAGCTGATATTTGGTTGCAGAAATGAATAAAGTACAAGAATCAGAGCCATCGTAAGAATCAGAATAAGAATGCTGGCAACCCTGCTTTAGCGCAACAGGGAGAGCTAAATGACCATAATACGCGTCCGGATCGTCAAAGGCACGCATGGTAACAGTTACTTGCAGTCGCCCAATCATCACGAAAGCGGGGCTTCGTTTAGTACCTCACGGAGTGAGCCTGGGATCATGGGGGAGGGGTTCAGGGGGGGAGGGGCGGGTGCCAAATTTTGGCTGGTTTTTGCAGCTGCCCAGCAGTGTAGGGCGGATTTTCGGGTGGTGGCGCAGGAGGCCTTTTCGCGCTAGATTCTTGGGTGTTATCATGGGTGATCTTGGGGGGATTTGGGGGGCCTCTTGGGAATGTTGGGGGGTCTTGGGGTGATCTTGGGGAGATCTTGGGTGGATCTTGGGGGGGTGTTGGGGGGGATCTGGGTGGATCTTGGGGTTCTTGGGGGGGATCTTGGGGCTTTGTTTAAAGGAGTGCTTCGGTAGGAGGGTTGCAGTTCCTTTCATGGTCAGTGAGAGCTGTGCTGCGTGCTCTTCTGGTTTCATATGGTGTGTCTCTTCACGTCCTGTCTCGCCACTCCTGTCCATTATTGAGCTTTCGTCCCAGCCCGTGGCTCTCAAGTGTGTCAACACTATGCTGTCGGTTAGGTGGCGGTTAGCCATTGATGCCTGCTTGGTACCAATTTCATGCTGAGTTGCAGAGGTTTCGGTACAAACGTCCACTCCGGGAATAACACATCTACTGTAAGCTAAGTTTGATCCTGGTATCTCACAGAGTTGGGGCAGCGGGTTGGGTTCAGGGATGCAGGTTTAGGGGCTGAAGCAGGAGTCAGGACTTGCGAGATCAGGAATGAAAGCTTGGCGGCGACGAGCAGAGAAACAAGTTACGTGAAAGGCTAGACGTCGCCATAGCATTCAGAAATTGTTGCAGGCAGTTAAGCCAAGGCGCTTCTTTGCAGCCGCTGGCAATGCTCAATCACTTCAATCGCAGGTTCCTTCAGCCTCTGTATAAGTCAGACCTCCTGCACTCCAAATCCTGTACCCTGAACTCGCAGAAGCTGGAGTGCTGGTTAGAGGGTCACAAGGCTACAAGAAATGGAATCTCATCTTGTTCTAGTCATCAACTCCTTCAGAATCCTATGCCTTAAACCTTTAACGCTTCAAGCCTCAATCCCGAAACCCGGTGAAACACTCAATTCCTCACCTCAAACCGAAGGACTGTTGACACGGACTTCTACAAGCTCGTCGGCCAACTTGTGGCCGAAAAGATGAAGGCCAATGCCAACAGCAGCTCGCTCGGACTTGCATGCAGACTTGGAGCCTGAAGCATCTTAGAACATGCCTGTCACTTCGGATTATCGTTATGGGCAGGAGCTAGCGCTGAGGGAGGGGTGCTTCAAACCAGGATGCAGACGCGTGGAAAACACGTCGTCTGATGTGATTCCACCAATATTGGAATACTTCTTCTTTTAGTAGAGTAGGCGCTGCCCAGGACGAATCAATCAGGCACCTATAGCACCCTCAATCCTTGTGGAGTCATGAAACCTTTGGGGCCCTCAACATCGAGGCCTAGATGAGACCTCGACCTGCTCCCCAGTATCATCGTGGAGAAGTGCCACAAATTCGGACACGGGGCTTGTGAGAAGTGGAGGGTTTGTGTATCGGGCTTGGGGTATAAAGATGTAGGGTTGTAAACCATAAGCCCTCAGTTCTTAGGGCATGAGTTTCAGAGAGGCCCTCTAGAATTGTTCCCGTTACAGGGCACCAAGGCAAAATCATAGAGTAGCCTCCCCCAATCTTGGACCTACCCCTGACCAGCAATCTTCAGCTATCTATCCCATCATACTGTTGGGTTGCTTGCGGGAGTATTCAATAATTATTATAGGGTAGGGGTGGGTGAAATTCGGGTCAAACAGCAAGAGGCTTTTCACCACTTACGAGCGCCTTGCGCAACAGAGAAGATCTTACTTCAAAGAAAAGGTTGTTTTCCTACTTGTTTAGTAGGAGCTATTCAAAAGTTTTAGTCCCGCTTGGGCTTGGTTATGAGGATTACAGTGTTCTCGGCGTTCAAACTGTTGATGGAACAAATCCCGCACCACCCTAAGTCCTAGAGTTCCTAGACTTACAACAATTGAGTGACCCGAACTGGTGCAAGGTTCCCTCCATCAACTGTAAGGAGGCCATGATTCAGAAATGCTCACAAAGCATTTGGGGCATGCCTGTGTGTTAGGAAGCGTGATGGAGGTTCATGCAGTACAGAAATGTACTATGATGTGGTATATAGGGATTGTAGGGTATAAACTGGGGATTGTTCTAGCAGCTATTTAGGGTGACTGGCGGGTCATGACGTACGGTCTTTGATGATGAGGAAGGCCATCTGAGCGTAGGTCTTCCCTTCAAACGGCCTGGCAGGTAGCTGTCGAGTTGTCACAACTTTTGTGGTTTTCCAGAAAGTGCATATCGTGGATGAGCGTTAGCGGAAGCTTGAACCCACTAGAAGGCTTATCAGCCAAGCTTGGCTTTTGGGCTCTGTTAATTTGGAAGTCATGATTAAACTTGGAGCTCCTAAATCTTGAAGTCTTGACCTCGCAAATCTTCGAAAGAAAGGCCTACATGCCTCAGACGGCCCCCCAACCCCAGCCTGCCTAAAGCATAAACTGCAGCCACAATTGGAAAAGTATGAACATCTTTGAAGCCACAGCATCAAGACCCTCACTCCCTTGACCCCTCCACTTTGCGTCGGATTAGCTTGTAATCACGGCCAATGCAATCTGAAGTCTTCCCTCCAACACGCTTAGTCTCCCTGAATGCCGCATCCAAGTGCTCCCAAGCCTCCTCTAAACCCTAGTCTTCCCCTGTAGGCCTCCACACCCTCCTTGACTGACTGAAGTCCTGGGGCGATCCCAAAGCAGCGCAAGGACTTTGGTGAGGAAGCGAAAACGACCCTCATGATCTGCGATCTTCCGGCTGTGGCTTCGGCTTAATATCAGGGGCTGAGCTGGTGGAAGATGAAGACCCACCCAAAAGCGCTTGGTGTTGATTGCGTGCGGTGTTGGGGTCCAGGTCCATTGGCTGATGCTTCTGATGCAAGAGCCTCAGGCTCCACCCCATTCTCGTACCCTCTTCGTGCGGTAACATCTGTCTAGGCTACCTGCTCGCCGACTGGGCGACCATACTTGGAGCAAACAGTTGAATCGTGCTTTGAGGACATGATAGGTTTTATACGAATCCCAGCAAGATGTGCACGTGGAGTGTTGATTGTAGCATGTAGCATGTGTTGGATCTGGGAGATTTCTTTAAGTTCTCCATAGCATGAAGTCCCTCCCAACCCAAGATAGACGGAAGGGCTCGACAACTCCCGAGCTTCAACACCTCGTTCGGCATAGTGTTCCAAACGTTCAAGGCTTAATGCCCCAAGCAACAACTCATTGGCACTCCCACATAATATAGCATAATGTACTAAAATACATCAGAATGTGTATTCTGATATACCATAATATACTGTGATATACCATATTATACTACAATATACCAGAATAGACCAGAACATAGGTGTGAGCATGTGTGATTGCCAAAATGGCTCTGCCATGCCCGCGAAACCCGGAAAAAAAAAATCCTACATGAGCCATGGTCTAAACTCCTTTTAAATGGGTGGTTATATAGGGTTTAGGGCTTCCTAAAACGGGGGGTATTAGGGGGGATACTGGGAGTTTAGGCTACAGCTCAGATGTTTTTTAAAGCCTCTTGAAGCACTTTTGGCTATACTTTGCTCAGATAGCCGGGGTCCTCCGGGAACGGGTCATGAATCTTATGCACACCACCGTTTAGGTAGTGATTTTGCAGATGAAGCTTGCCACATTTGGCGTAAGCTTAAACCCCGAACCCTAAACCGAAAACCCTGAATAGTAGTTTCCATTCTCTTTTCCATTGTCCCAATATTATAACCCCTATATTACCTATTAGCATCCCCACCAAGTCTTGAATCTGAACTGCTGCCTAAACCGGCCCAAACGGGGTCGCTCGCCTCAGCTAGGATTGAAATTCAAAGAACCGATTATATTAAATTACTATGCACCCACAGAAGCCCCATGGAAAACCTGTCAGAATAGTTCTCTCACCTCACAAGCCCAGAATGTGAGTCTGCAAATCCATCAAATCTGCCCATGAAATACCCGTCAAGGATTCTGGGAAGATGGTCTACAGGGGTCTTAATCTCCAATCTTGCACAGTGTAAGCCTGACTGTATACCAAAGCCTATGTCATGTCCGCTATCAGTTTTAGTCGTCCACCCACCCCTACTTTTTATAAGCCATTTGCGCTTTCCAATCCAAAGAGCGCCCAGTTCCTGCGGCTTGGGTGTTCTCAGCCATGCCGTATATTTGACCATCAACTCAGTAAGAAACATAGAAGTCAAGGACAGCACAAGCAAGATGCTGAGAGATTTGCTCGATGGTGCGGGTTTTAGCAAGTTCTATGATTTCGTGCCAGGGCTGCAGCGTGGAGTTTGGGGTGTAGGGTTGGGGGGGCGACACAAGGTTGACAATCTCGGGTTTTCGAGCTAGAAGTGTAGGGTTTAGATTGGCTTGTGCGATTCAGAGTCGGGGGTTGTAGGCAGGCATGTGCCTGAGGGAGAGCCCATTGTTAGAGATCCTTCGGTGTATTGCGGCTTGGGAGCTTTCAGGGATGTCAGATGCTACACCATCGCCAGAACGCTGTAGTCCTTCGCAAGTAGATCGAAGACGAGCGCGTGCGGGTCAATTTGCATGGTTTACCTTGTAGCCGTATGTATTTTATCTATATATCCCGAGTCTGATGCTGCGTACATGCCAGTTCGATATACTGTTTTTCGGCATGCAAGAAGAAGCTCGCTGTTGAAAAAACTTGTGACCACCCGCCGCTCATCCAAAAGCTACAGTTCTTTATTAACGTTTTGCTGCCGTGCCTTCAACAGCATGGCGAAAAGACATGAGCTAATATACAACGGTACTACATAAGGGGGCTGATTATTACAGGGGTATGTATCCCTATATACCTCGAAGTACCCCCATGTGTCCCATAACTCTCAGCACTTACACTTCAGAGCTCTGATGTTTGGGCGTACCTCTAACCTGGGTCCCTTTGAAAGGGCTATGAGGGGGTATATAGAGGTTATACGGGGATATATGGTTATAGGGTTGCCCAAAATAGGGATGAATCAAATGGAAAAGAACACGGAAAATGACATGGAAGCTGGAATTATATGGTGGTTAATGAGGTTTAGGGTTAACAGAAATAGGGGTACCATTTTGGGGTCCCTATAACCAGGATTACTTTATTTGGGGGTCTATATTGGGGTCCCCCTAAATATGGAAGAGGGAGCAGTCCATCTGACATCTTCACTGGGAGCTTGGAAGCCAAATCGGCTGTGGCACCGAGTTGCACCAACAACGAAATATTGCAAGACTTCGTGTGGTGCTGATAAGTTGAGACAGACTTAGGGGTAGGTGCGTTTGGCACCTCGTTCGCAATGCCCCCTGACAAACATGAGCTCCTCGAAGCATGGACATCCTGAACTCCTGAAGACAGAGGGGGTCAGAATTGCATCGCAGTCTGCGGCAGAATAGCGAGATGCCTCCTCGTTTGGAGTGGCTCAAACCCTCAGACAAGAGCATTAGCGTTTACTCATAACACAATATAAGCATGGGAGGCCACATGGCCAACACTTCTCCTCGATACGCTTAGCTGCAGGTTGAACCAGACTAGACAAGCCCGAAGGCAAAACCTTGGAGCTCTCAAGTTTTTACCGTAAAGCTCGAGAAAGCCAAGGGCTCGTTTGTTTGGTTCTGAAGGTACCCATCTGCCTCAAGCACTGCCAAATCAAGCTACATCTCAACGTTAGGCGACTGCCTCGACAGTTTTTCAAACAACTACTACACCGCATTTGAGGCAGCAACGAGAACTTCGCCCTAAATCTGAAGCCTGGAAGCTTTAACAAGAAATCATGTCATCCTCCGGGGTGCTGTCTATGTATGTTGCACTACCTGGGCAGGATACTTGCTGTAGCCAAGGATATGGTATGCTTGTGCGGTGTCTATGATACCTAGACGTGGGCCAGAGTCTTCAGCAGTGTCCACAAATGCTGTAAAGCTTGAAAAGCCCAAGCCTTGAACCTTCACCCCTGATTCTACCATGGACACCTTCCAGCCCAACTCAGGTGTATGTGCCTCTCCGCTTTCCCGACGATAGCGCAGCCTGCTTCGGCCCTCTGGCCCAGGGCGTGTTTGGCTTCAGGGAGGTTGGAACTTGAGGAGTTGATGCTTTAGGGAGATTCAGTGGCGCAAGGCCAAGTGTTGAGAAATCATGTGTGTGGCTTAAGGAGGGTTGAGGGCTTTGCATTTTGAGATCACAGTTCTCCCACCGATGGAAAGAAAGACCTTTAGATGCTCCGCCCCCGCGAACTCTCAAACTCAGATACTACGTATCGCAGCAGAGGCCCCCCTTCAGAAGGAGAGCTAGCTCGGGCATAGACACCCTGGAGAGTCTTTCAGCTTGGTGTTAATCAGGTCCCTGTAGTCGCGTCACCATCAGTCCTCTGGAAGCAGCCACTTGCGCAAACTCCGGCAACAATGTTTAGCAAGGCGTCGTGCAGATTTTTCGGATCAAGCACGGACCAAGCAAGGCCCCCCACCCCATGACAGTCCCATGTCCTTCCTGTGCTTCTTCTTCTTGGGACCCACACCCCTTCAGAGTCGACTCACCTCCTGCAGCGCTGAGGTCTTGAGGTTAGAGCCAGAAGTCTTCTGAACAGGGCTCAAGTGTTGACAGTCTCAAGTTTGGAGCCCCGACTTACAGATATCTGTAGAGCGCTGACTCTTGCAGACAGGCCCTTCTAAGTCTGGAAGTGCAGCCTGAGAACTAGAGGACTGAAATGCACTTTGCTTGCTGCGTTCGGGCTTCGGCTTTCTAATTGTGGGGCAAGATTCAAAGCTCCAACCTAGAAATTCACCAAGCTCTGATCCGTCTGAGGGTATGGCTTCGTTAACTGTGTCTCGCCAGATGCCGCCGACAGCTCAGAGCCCGGGTTTAGGGTTGGTGCTGTCAACGTTTGGGCTAGCTTTTCATAATTACTTCGGATGCGCACGGCAAGCCAGAATAACCACAATTGCAGATGAAATAGATGCGCAGTGATCCAGCAAGGGCGCTGCGGCTTCTACAGAAGACCAAGCTGAGATTCTTAAAAGCCCCTCATTGGAAACTCAACACTGCACTGCTTCTAGCTACTGGCACTGGACCGAGACCGATGGAGGAAAGCATGCGCCATTCCCGTTGTACTGTTCGGGCTTGTCATGAGGACTGTAGGGTGCAATCACCCCCATGTTTGTATCGCAGGTCTTCACTTGCTTTGACCCACCTACCACACAACATGAAACCCCGAAAGTGGCCTGCCAAGTCGTCCCCGAAGAGGCTTACACAGGGTCCATGTGTGTTTGGAGATTGCTTTTCTTGGTCAGGTCCCAAGCTTGCTCCTGAGCTGCCATGGTTGAACAAGTCTGTCGTTGGAACATTTGTAAGCACTCGTTTGCAGATGCACAGAACTCTTGAAGCTCTCGTCCCCGGACCTTCCTGAAAAGCTCACACTACGAAGGGAGCTCTGTATCCCCTTTGTTATGCGTGGTCGTTGACCCTTTTGAGAAGGCCATGATGCCGGATGTTGACGCTTGTTTCAGAAGGAACTAGGTGCCAAGCGGCGCACTTTTGTTTCTCGACGGCACCCCGAAAGCAGCAATGGCTCAGCGAAATAGAATTATTGAGTCCTCCAATCCAGTGTTATGATGTTTTTCCTGGGTTGGAAATACAGGTTTAAGATTGGATTTCTAGTTGCAAAGGCTCTGAACTCTGCATTCGAATCCTAGGCTTGGGGGGGTGAGAAACCCCCTTGCCCGAGTAGCAAGTATTTGTATAATCATACTAGCTTTTTAAACGTAGTGTTAGCAGGCGCTGTAGCATTCGTACTGTCCTAATAGTCTGAGAACTACTTGTCCATCTACAGAACATGACCACCTTTGGCTGGGACTGGCAATCACGTCTAAGGGAAGGTCATGCGCCACCGTAGGCCCTACGCCAATGAACCCTAAACCCTAAACCCCTAAACCCTAAACTGAAGAGCAAGGATGAAACGGATGTTTGTCTCACTTGGGCAGACTGACTCCTGCGGTTCCTGCAGGGAGTGAGGGTATGCTTGACTTGCTGTACCATCAGAAAGCCTTAGCATGCAAAACAGGTTTAGCTAGCATGGCTCACATTGGAACTCCCAGGTCAGGCTGGCCCTACAGACCACCCGTGCAAAGCATATTCTCCGCTTTAGAAGGACACAACATGGAAGATCCAACATGTTGAGAGCTCCCATGAGATCTTGAAGCGCAACTCCTGTCAACCTTCAGGGTACCCACTTCTTTTAGCAACCCCCTAACATACCCAGCAGTTGCCTTTGCTCAGGCTTCCATGATGTGGACGTGCCCGGCAAGCAATGGCTTGTCCCAAACGAATAGGGAAGCCCGAAAGGGGCGTTTCAAAGACTCCTCAAAAAGTCCTCTGTGGTCTGCCGCATTAGTTTCAGGGAGGGTAGGATTCTGGGCATGAAGCACTGAGGCTGTGAGGTTGAAAGGGTATCTGGCATTCAATCCTACTGTATCGGTCCTGGGTTTAGAGGCGTATTGTTTCATGTCTGACAGGTGTGGGAATACTGGTTTGTGTGTAGGGCTTTGGGAGACTCGCCATGCACAAGTGAATCTTGAACCTTTTACCGTTTGGCATCAGTCATTAATCGAACTGGGGAAGAGTCAGGCCTGGGGCCCCTGAAGTTATGAGGGAGTGTTGGGTCCTTTCCTGCGGCGGATTACGAAGGGGCTGTTTGAGAAACTCCTAGTGCAATTCACCGACGCAAATTTAGTCTTCGCTTGTAGATTTGCAGGGCCCAAGACCAGGAGGAAAGATCCAAGCTGACCTATGTGCCTTCAAAGCGATTCCTAAATCGAGTCCCAGCACCCAACCCGGCAACACGAAACTTAGCTGGAACCCCATTGAGGGCCTGCTGCATGGCTCCACGTTGCCTAAGCATCCCATTCACGTGATTTGAATTTGTCCCCCAGATCCTCCGTAAACAGCCTCCGTAAACAGTCACCGGCATGAGCTCTTTCAATGAGCAAGAGAGAGTGGTCAGCACCATAGTCAAAAGAAGGATGGTACATAATATAAGTAACACGCAGGATAACGATGATTGTTGAGCGTGGCTGCTAGGCTTAGTTATGATGCTACCTGCCTCAGGTACCAAGTTGAGGCCGAGAACCTGGAAACAGAATTCTTGACTCCCATGGCTTGAACATCCAGTCACAGTTCAGGTACAATCCTGATCAATCCTTATGCTCCAAAATGCTGGTAGAATCCTTGTTATCTCAACAGCTTTCTTCTACTGCTCTATGGCGCACCTACAAAGCTGGATCCACTAATGACAACAAATAGTAATAAACAAAATATTAGTGATAGTCGCATGAATGGTAGTAATACTCTTTGACGGCAAGAGCAGTAGTAAGGAAAGTGACAATATTGACATGAAATATCCCCACTTCCAACGAAGCCCTGAGGTACTTGGATGGAATTAGTGGCGTCGCTGGTTTGACCTCGCAGATCACTCTGCGCTGGGCCGAGAAGACTCAGGCTAGTACGTTTTATCAGTGGTTCAGCGGCTGTGAAGGGAGCCCATGCGTTTAGTGGTTTATGTTTGAGGGGACTTAGGGCTGGTCTAAGGTTTGAGGGTTTAGGCTGTGTGAGCGATCCAAAAGTGTTTCATTGGATTCCGTGGGGGGGGGATTTGGGTGTGTATGGAGTTCACAAGAGGGAAGAGGGAGCAATGATTCTAGGTGAAGGGGTGAAGGTTGGAGTTCAACATAAGAGAAGTAATTGGATGTGCATGCTCCATAGAAATCCTTGGCACATTTGTAAAGTTGTCCTTTGTAGTGGTCACTCCGTCAGTTTGACCCCTCATCCTTGCATCAAGCGCCTGCAGCTTAAGCCAAGCCACGTCCACTTTAACTCCTGCAGATGAACATGAGAGCCTAGGTGGGTTTCATGCATGTTCCTGGCGGTCTTTGTTGCGTGTCAAGCCAGGGTTCCTCGCATCCATCCACACGTTTGTATATATATATATGTATATATACACATACAAAAAATGTGTATATACATATATATATATACATACATGTGAGATACGGGGGAAGATTCCGCGTGAATTTAAACAAGGGGCCAAAACTGCAGACCACGTTTCTCTGGCCCTAATTACACGTAGCAGGTAGCACCTCAAAGTTCAACCCTGCTCCACCCATGGCCTACGCACTCGAACCTTCGAAGCCGAAACAACCCTGAAGCAAGCTGCTGTCACGCAGGGCAAGGAGAGCCTGATTGACACTTATCGGAATTGCTGCATGGCTGCAAATGGCTTTGTCGCAGGTTAGGGTGTTGGCGGCTGCTTGTGAAGCACTGCAGTGCAGGGTTTGAGGCTTGCCAGTTGTTTCTATTTTCTTTTACATTATTAAAATTATCTCTATATATAACCCCAACATAGACATGGCAGGGCAGCTTCCATTTTTTAGTTTCACAAGAACCCAAGACGTCACTGAAAACCAGAGTCTCAGCAAGGTTCTACTCAAATCGTGCCAGATTCAGCTCCCGTAGAGAGTCCATTAAGATCTAGCTGAACCCATGTATGACATAAAGATTTTTGAGGTCTGTGCTAGAGGTCCTATGCAGCCCTGTTTTTCATAGTCCTTATACCCTGTGCGAGGTGCACAGAGTTGTAGCACTCGTGAGGAGTATCAGAGTCCTCCTGAAGTAGCTAGATGATCGGGGCTAGTGAGAATAAATCCTTGGGCATCAAAGAGTGGCCCTTAAGCGCTAGGCATGCCGATGGCCGATCCTAGATTTCTAGCCGACGCGGGACAACTCATGAGCGTAAGACTTGTCGCCAGCCATAAACTGCTCCCCAAAGCCCTCAACTCCCAACTTGTGCCCTGGGCCTCAGACGTATGAGGCAATGGATCTCAAACGTGTAACCTCACCACATCAGCAGCAGCCACCTGAGTAATTGCTTAGTTTTGGGGGCAATCCACCTACCAAACACAAAGAACGCTTGCATGAGTTTGCTCAAGATCCTGTGAGGGCCTCATGAGGACTGCTGTCTTGCCTTAACCAACCAATCAAAGCCGAGACCTGAGCATCCACATGACAAGCCATTAACAGGTTTGAGCGGACCATGGAGGGTCACATTGAAGAAAATCAAAGGTTCTTAATCCAAAACGCCAATCGCCCACTCGGGCGACAAGCATTGCCAAGGATCCTCACACCCCTGGCACGGTCACATGGACTTGGCTCTAAACCACGGGTCCTTCTTGTTTGGGAATATATATATATATATCAGAAAGTAACATATATGTGTGTTTATGTACTTGTATGTATAAGACAGCCGCTCCCTCGTTTGAGACACGATTGGGGATTGGATCTTTCAAGGAACCCAGTGTACGCGTTCAAGCACCGTGCTTGTGTTTTTTTGCTTTCTTCTGCGGTGCATGAACAGGCAAACCCCAAAACCCTAAGCTCCAAACCTTACAGAAGGAAACACACCTTACAATTCCTGGGGACGTGAACTTTTTGCACAGAATGCAAAAACATCGCATGTTCTCATGTTTCTCTGTTCTACCACCTACCCCAAAACCCCTGCTGCTGTACCAGTCCTCCTGCTGCTGCTGCTGCTGCTGCTGCTTGCTTTCCTCCGCCTACCTGATCTTCCTTCTGACCCTATGGCACTGGCGACTGCCAATGCAAACGACCACATCTAGCACAACGACAATGACAGCTATGACCACCAGGAATAGCATGGCTGTGCACGACTTATCCAAATATTCACGGGTCGTCAACAGAGCGGCTCCCAAAGGCACCATCATTCTGGCACCTTCCCGCAATACACTTACATGCGTTCAATCCGCGCAGCCCAAGGCTCTGTAATGCACAGATCGGTTCCTCACCTTTGCAAGCCCATTTTGCTCCAGGCCTTGCAGGGTACAGAGGGATAAGTGTTGAGAGATGTAGACCTTCAATCAGAGTTGGAAGGGGTGGTAGGGTTGGAAGTTCAGGTAGATGGAAAGCCTACTTCTGGAGATCAGGTTCTTGTGAATGCGCTAACTAGGTGCTAGTTTGAGACCCACGCCTTGGATGAACTCCAGAAGTGAAGAGGGCGGCACGAGGATAGCTTACGGTTTCGGGATTCGGTTGAAGCAACAGGCCTTCTGTCTCCTCCACAAGGTAAGCAACAAGTATCAACGTGGAAAAATCTGAAGGCTTCATCTCGGGCAGGGAATGTATTACAGAATTGGAAAAAGGGATCGGGGCTCTGAACTTCAGCTGACATAGGAATATTAATATTTCTACTACAACTATTATTTTCTATTATTCCTATTATGATTGCTATTAATTACTATTACAAATACCCTGCAATCTGGACTTCCAAGTCCACCTTGAACCTAAGCCTTAAACCGAAAAAAAAAAAAAAAAAAAAAAAAAAAAAAAAAAAAAAAAAAAAAAAAAAAAAAAAAAAAAAAAAA